>CAJPEX010005345.1:0-16756 GCA_905338405.1 Notodromas monacha | reverse complement strand
TGCCCTCGCTGCGCTCTTTCCCGGAAAAGCTTGACATTACAACCAAAATAACGGCGTCATATCAGTATAAAAAATAGTCTTCATGCCACTGTCGAAACACAGGAATTTCAGAAATGATGGCGATTGAACTTCCTTATTGTTTAAATGGAGAAATTGAAATAATCACACGGATGGCGATTTTTTCTACAATGAAGCACTCAAAGCACTTCAGAATAAATTACTGTGCAACATGAAGCGAGTGCTTTAATTTCCCTGCACCCGGAATAAGGCTTTGTGAGCACGTTTTTGCACGGAGAACGCCTCGTCGCAATATATGCCGTAAAAATGGCACGTTTCGTATAACTCATCTACTCCAGAGTATTATGCCCAAGGAAAGCTCTAAAAGAAACGGCCGCTGTTTAATTTCAAGTTCAGTAAGGTTCCCCGCGAAACCTTGAATAAAATATCATTGAAGAAATCCAAAATGGATATGTAATGAGAGACATGATTCAAATTCTCTTTGAACACGAACGATTGAATAATTGAAAAAAAATCTCAGGAGTATCCGAAAGTGAGTTATATAACACCGATTCGAAAAAAAAAGGTTTTTTTCAGCCTTTTTCATCTTGCACTTTATTTGGGAACTCCAATTTCATCCAAAGATGTTCATTTTAATAGGTGTTCTTGAAAGAAAAAAAGGGATTAATGTGGGGATAGAGAACATGATTTCAGACCGTGGGCAAAATTTTGGGTCAGCAACTGTGCGGAATATCCAGGAATAAAGGGAACCCAAAAGGCGACGGTTTTTTCTCAATATTCGGGTTTTGTCGCTTGTCGCGAGCTGAAGTTTTCCTGTGCGAAGCGTTTTTCGTAGAGCTTCATTTTTGTGATCGAATTCGAAGACAAAAAGAGATTGTTGCTGTACTTGAAAAAGTCTGAATTTATTGCTCTTGAAAGTGAGATGAAATTGTGAATGCTTTCATTACAGGATGCATTTTCAACTGAAGCCTCAACAAAATACTGGAATCATGAACGCCATCAACTCTAAGATGCATTTTGTTTCGCCTCCAAAATTTGTGCTTGAAAAATGTAAACCGCACTTAACATTACATTCTTTCAAATCAGAAGATTCTGTTGATATCTCCTCTGAAGCCCTATCTGTGTCCTCTGCATGGATTGCCATTTTCTGCAACATGTTATCTGCTTCTTTCTGGAATTTGATGTGCAGAGATTTGGATAAGTACGTACAAAAATAATCTCGTATTTCCAAAAAAATTACTATTTCCTACTATTTCTGCGAGATATTCAGCGTCTCATTTTAATTCAATATGGCAGTTATTTATTTGTACTAATTTAAGGAAATTTCAGACAAAATCCAGAAGTGGCTCTAAATGCAAAACTAGACGATTTGATATGAAACAGCATTAAATGCGTCAAATGTTGAGACGCCCTTTAATTTTTTAAACCGATTTTCGCGCAAACAAAAATGCATTTTTTTTACTTAGTGAGTGGTAATCCTTCGAATTTGAGAAAATTGGGTTCTTTTGGAATATTACCCTTTTCATGGTAATGATAAATCAGATTGAGATCGCCGATATGCGTTAAATGTTACACGTTCCGAAATTCTTGAATCGCAACTGTTTCATTGCTGGCCATAAAAACCATCAAGTCCTTTCAAGTGTTCAATACAAAAATTTGCAAAAAATTCTTTGTGGTAATGCTGAGATAATCATGCCGCTGGGAACCAAAAATTGACCATCCCCTCGTGACGTCGTCAGAAGTTATAAACAGTCCGGTCATTACTGTTTATAATTAACTTTATTCTCTTGTGGAGAGAGTCGGAAATTTCCGACCTAGGAGGTCTACCCGCAGGGAACTTTCGATAGATATATAATGCACACCAAATCAAGCAGCTGAACAGTCCCAACACAACTCCAAAGTAAATCCCGTCAATGAAGTTTACACACGACAACAAGCACAATAGAAGTCAGACAGTCCTCTCTCCACAATGATCGCAAAGCTAGTAGTCTCTACACACGTCCCAAAGCCCTCACTTCAGGAGCCCTGATCATCATCCTGATTATTGCATCATCTCGCCACCGGATTTGCCGCATTGCGGTGAACCAGGTGCGAGATCTAGATTTCCTCCTTCCGCCGTCGTTGCTGTGCAGGCGTGCCCAGGCAAGGTTGCTGCCCGGGTCACGCCGCGTGGCTTTCCCTTATCCGCGACCCCACAATATTTTTATTGAAGAACTGAAATCCACTGGTGTCGTTTGGAATCACCTGTTCTCATGCTTTAGAACCCCAGCATTCCAGAAGCGGGTTTGAGTCGCTGCATGCTGTTGACCCAATGAATTCCTGTATGATGGAGAGATAAGAAAAAGCAAGCAAGGGAATGACATTATTTTTTCCAGGTCACGACATAAACCGCTCCAGTTCGAACAAGTTGGAACAGCGGTCAGCGGAGCGATGCGAAATCGATGCGGAAGCAGAAGGGACGTCTGAAATTCATTTTCCAATCAATCTTGGGTCCAGGGAACATTTTTATTAAGCTGCAGTGCACTTCGATTATGACCCGATTCGTGAGGACGACGCTTCTTTAATCCGAGTGACAACTAAAAGTTGCCTTTTGTGAATCATTTTCGAATTCTTGATATGCATGTACTCCTCACGTGCCAGGGTTCCGATGGAGAAATTACCATTCCAGATATGAGCAGTACTGAAAAGAATTACCCTTCCGTTGATGAAAAGGTTTCTCTAATATTTCTGGTAAGATCATGAAGTCGCGGTTGCCAAACGGTGACATCATTTACATCAAATATTTAGCCGCTGTTAAAGTGTGCAATATGTCAAAAGTCAATTTACGTTTCGCTGCTTATAACTTCAAAACTTATAATTGCTTGGTAGCTTTTCGGCATGTGATGTGGGGATTAGGGAAATTCAAGTTCAGGAGCTTTCTTGCAGAATGTGGTACAGTATATCTTCGGGATTCCGGACATTCCTTGTTTTTCTGAAATACAAAAACCTATTTTGGAAACCAGAAAATAAGATACACTTTGGAAATGCCAACCTTCAAGCAAACTTTTTGAGGGCAGAAAATTATCATCTTATCAGCTGACCATTAAATTTGCCTCAAATCCGTATATGTCCCCACACAGACTAAAAAAAAAAAAAAAATCGAATACAGTATCCCAATGCACCAAATATGTTGTTGGGCCGATTATACGACAAAGAAGAGAGTAAAAGAATTGGACACAGCAAACAGCCTTTAGAGGCCGGATCCTCTTTAAGAGAGTCCCTTAATGCAGCACAACTTTAATGCAGGCACAGGGTGACCACAGAAGGACAATAAGTACCCTCAGGTAAACTCAGGCAAAACAACAGATAATCGCAACAGTACAAATAGCTCTGCACAACCGCCGTGAGGCAATCCCAATCCCCTGAATAATGAAATTCCGAAGTCTTTGGGACTTCATCCCGGCTTCTGCTGCCGGAGATCTGTATCAGGTAGTTACTGACCCAGTTTACTGCAATGCGGCAAACCTGGTGCCTATCCGCTTCCGGGTCCTTGCGCTGCTGTTGCTGCATGGCATGCCCAAGCAAGGATGCTGCGCTTGGGTCACGCCGCGTGAACGCCACCCCACAAAATCCCCCCCTTTGAGCGACAACGGCCGGTCATCTGGAGACGGCCAAAGGACCCCAAAACGGGGTCGTGTAGATGTTGCTGGTCGTCGGGGGCTGAGAGGTGTGGGTGAGGTGGCACCAGCGGACGCGGGCATCCTCGACAGGTCTGGATCCAAAGATGGTGGCGCGCAGGTGCACCAGGGGGTCCTGAAGAACAAAGAAGAGAGCTGCGTCACTCAAGTCAGGGATCCCGTCAGGGGCGGGAGTCCCAAATTTGTCTCAAGAAAGGGCTGTAAAAAAGTTTTTGGTATAGTCAAGTGTCAAAAGTGAGTTTTAGAAAGAAAGCAAAGGACCAGTGTCGGGGTCTGGCGCTGGGAAAGATTGCTTCATTTTGTGCAGTGCGCCTTGTGCTAACCGCAAGGTTGCCCAATTTTATTTGACTAATGTGTCGGGCCAATTATTCGAGAAAGAAGAGAGTAAAGAATTGGACACAGCAAACAGCCTTTAGAGGCCGGATCCTCTTTAAGAGAGTCCCTTAATGCAGCACAACTTTAATGCAGGCACAGGGTGACCACAGAAGGACAATAAGTACGCTCAGGTAAACTCAGGCAAAACAACAGATAATCGCAACAGTACAAATAGCTCTGCACAACCACCGTGAGGCAATCCCAATCCCCTGAATAATGAAATTCCAAAGTCTTTGGGACTTCATCCCGGCTTCTGCTGCCGGAGATCTGTATCAGGTAGTTACTGACCCAGTTTACCGCAATGCGGCAAACCTGGTGCCTATCCGCTTCCGGGTCCCTACGCTGCTGTTGCTGCGCGGCATGCCTGAGCAAGGATGCTGTGCTTGGGTCACGCCGCGTGGACGCCACCCCACAAAATCCCCCCCTTTGGACGACGACGGCCGGTCAGCTGGAGACGGCCAAAGGACCCCAAAACGGGGTCGTGTAGATGTTGCTGGTCGCCGGGGGCTGAGAGGTGTGGGTGCGGTGGCACCAGCAGACGCCGGGCATCCTTGACAGGTCTGGATCCAAAGATGGTGGCACGCAGGCACACCAGGGGGTCCTGAAGAACAAAGAAGAGAGCTGAGTCACTCAAGTCAGGGATCCCGTCAGGGGCGGGAGTCCCAAATTTGTCTCAAGAAAGGGCTGTAAAAAAGTTTTTGGTATAGTCAAGTGTCGAAAGTGAGTTTTAGAAAGAAAGCAAAGGACCAGTGTCGGGGTCTGGCGCTGGGAAAGATTGCTTCATTTTGTGCAGTGCGCCTTGTGCGGTGTACTGCGTGGCATCTGCATCCCTGTTGATTGGGTCCTGCTGCGCATGCATTTTGTTGGGGGGCCCCCTGAAATTAGAGCATCAAGAGAGGGCCATTGGTCTTACCGTTGATCGCTGACAGGGCAGCCTTTGGGGTGTCCGTAGCGATTACTACAAATGCGCAGACGGCTGTCTCAGCTGAGGCCGGCACCCGGACATGCATGCGCATCCTCAAAGGCTCCACGAGCCCGAGGGATCCAGTTTTCACTGGTGCTGCTGCCGGAGGGAGGACTTATAGTTCTGTCAGGAAAGGCCGGCCCTGCGGAGCTGAGAATTGTAGCAATCGTTGCACCATTGCTAGGCAATCACAGTGTTCTTCTTTGAGTGCCGGAGACGGGGTTTTGAGCCATGGTCCTTTCTTATTGTTTCAGATCTTCCGAGCAACTCGTGTACCAAAAAAAACCAAACAAAAGTGCAAGATCGCGAAAGCAAACCTAAAGGAAGCGCGACATAGAAGAGAAGTCAAGCAATCGCGTCAGTTCGCGCAGATCTCAACAGTGCTCGTCAGACGCCGGTGCCACAAAACAAAGGAACAGAAAGGATCGTGGACTTGGAAGGCGTGGAGTCATGGACGGAGGCCGCAAACGCGAGCATAGCGGGGATCCCCCATCAACACTGAAGCGTTGAGCGTCGGAGGAAGACATATTTGAGCTCAATGTTTCTGGTAAGTAGCTCGGCCTGAGTGTCAGTGACTGTGTGATTGAAACTTTGTTCCGTGCCTGTTGCAGAGGAAGCAGACAAGATGCAGCCCGAGCTGGTGATCGTCAAGGCCGCTGAGGCGGAGGCTGCGCCGACTGGGGCGGCAGTTGAGGCAGTGGAAGACGCACCGGAGGCTGGGGCGTCTGCGGCGCCATGTGTACAGCTGCCTGAGGTGGTGGAGGCAAACGATGCCATGCTGGCAGGTCTGACGAAAGACAGCTGGCAGCACCTGGTGGCTTTAATGCCCATGGCGGCGTCTGTCGACGCAGCAACCGCCCACCAGAGGCAGCTCAAGGAGCAGCTTAGACAGGAGACCTCAGCCGCCGAGGCGGCGCACTAGCAGCTGAGCTCCGCGCAGTCATCTATCCAAGGGATGACGATGGCGGTGCAGGTGGCCCAGTCCTTTTGTCGTTGCCTGCGCTGGGTCAAGGCCAAGAACGCCGCCAGGGAGCAGGACTTGACACGGCGGGTTGCCACCCAGTTCCGTGTGGCGACTTGCATTGCCTTGAGAAGTCTCAGGCAGGCGGGCAGATCTTCCTACAAGAGGAAGACATCATTGTTTGAGGAGAAGGTGAGTGTTCTGCATGCATGAGCAGCAGTGCCCTGCGACTGATGCAGTGGCTCTTGGAAACAGGCGCCCTATGGATGGCGTGGATGGCTGATGATGCCAAGCGTCGAGTTTGTGTGGGAGCCAACCATGGTTGTGCCAGCGTGGTATGCCGGAACATGACCGGACGGAGCGCCCTGGACTGCTGCCATTGAGGCGGCAGCACCTGCGGCCGTAGCAAAAATGAGTCCTGTTGAGACGCCGGCAGCGCCATCTCACCACCGATCAATGCCCCAGAGGGAACCGTTGGCTATGAGGGAGAAAGAGGCAGCACCGCCGCTAAGAGCGCCATCGCCAGAGATGGCTGGGTGCGGGGATGACCTGGATGTAAAAATGCTGGACGCCCAACCAAGTAAGTTATGCCTGGAAGGGTCAGCAAGAACCGCAATGAACCTTGGTGTTTTGGTCTGCGCAGTTGCAGATGTTCCAGAGGCAGAGCTGTTTGAAGTGCTGACAGAAATGTGGCGCTTTGAGCCCGAGGATCCAATGGCCTATGTTGGGAACATGCGTCAATGCAGGGGTGCGACAGGGGATTGCTCCTGCTTCATGCGGAGTTTCCAGATCCCTACGCCAGGATGCACCATCGCCGACTACCGGTTCCTGTGTGTTCAGTACCTGAGGATTCCCCCGTGCCACAGGGTTTCAGCAATGGCTGCCGGTGCATGCTGGTTATTGGTGATTCCTTGCTGTTCATGGCACGGATCACCCGTGAGACTTGCTGCTTCTTTGGTCTGGTGAGTTCCCGGTCAAACACGCCCCAGCGGGTCTTCAACTATTCTTACCTGATGGAAGACCTGTCCTTTGAGGTGTTCCAAGTAAGTACCTGGGTTGGCAGGGTCGTCACTGGGCTGTACTAAACAGCTTTTGATGTTTTTGTTTCTTTAGTGGAGCTTGAGCAGCCTGGCGGCTCTGTGTGGCCAGAACACCATTTTGCCTGCTGATTTGCGTCAGCGGGTATGGGCAGATCTGTGCCTGCTGGTTGATATGGAGTTCGTTGCCCTGCTAGTACGCATCGGAACAAACAACATCAAGTTCTTGGTATCTTGAACTGGGCATTGCCCATTTTTGTCGTTTGCCACCTTCTTTACCCAGCTCCGGATCTACCACGCTGACATCACGGATGCGTTTGGATGTCCGCAGTCCTACAAGACAGACGAGGACGCCCATGCCGTCGTCCATGGACCAGATGGTTATCCGGTCTTGCCAGTTTGGGCCCAGCAAGGTCCAACCACAGTAGCTCACTGCATGCATGCAGGTGGGCTAATGCTGTCCTTGCTGCTGAGGGGTGGCAGAGGAGATACGGCCTGTTCCTGGCCTTTGGACCTGAAGGTACCTGACGCGGGTACTATGCTGCCCCAACGCCTGGGGTTATGCTGACGTTGCCGCTTGCCAGGTGCACGGATTTCCAGCGCAATTTCTGTCACCTGATGCTGGCTGCGGCAGGATTTTTGGCGCGGGATTTGGCGATCTCATGCATCTGGGCTGTGGCCCAGGTGACTGGGGAGGCTCTGGCGCTGTATGGGTTGTGCCCAGGGCATGCCCCAGAGTGGAGGGGGGACAGGACCGCCATGGAGGGTATCCTGCCTTTGAGCCCGCATGAGCACTGCGACGTGAACAGACTGAGTCCATGCGTGCTGCAGGCACTGCCGCTGCTGGATGGAGTGGGCACCTCTGGCGACCCGTTTTCACAGTAAGTGGATCTGCGACTGCTGAGGGTTTATGTATTTTAACGCTTCTTGCGCTACTTGCAGATTTGACCCAACGGGCTCCTTGATGGGCGCGTATGGCCACACATACAGCCATGTAGGACTCCAGGGCACCCAAATGACGGCTAGCCTGCAGCACGCCGGCTGCTTTAAGTGGGCACAATCATCATGAATGCAGGCCACTGGATGGTGGTGGTGGAGACAACGGCCCTCAGCGCATGGGTAGTTGGTATGCTTGGCCGCGTTTTTGTGCCATACTCATTGAACTGCACTCAATATAACTGACGCCGCGATGCTGACAACGACAGTTGACAGGTTTGTGGTTGTTGGTTTGTTTGTTGATGGAGGGAGGCTTTGTTGGAATGGTAACAACCGTGTGTACAAACTTGTGGGCTGCCCTCATGCTTTGAGGGATGAGCCCTCGTGATGCTTTTTCCATTGGTCCTGTTGGTTGCTTCCCGTCGGTATTGCTCGGATTCCCAACCCCCATGACTGCAATCCCTTCTCAAACTGCGCTGTGTTTTGGATATCAGAAATGTTTGTGATTTTTTGTTGCTCAGTGCCTTGTGCACTTTTGATATTGAACGTCCAATGGCATTGTTTTTGTTGTTTGCTTGCGCAAACACGCGTGGTGCCTGAGTAGATGGGTGGGTTGGTCTGGTTGATCTTGGTGCAGCCACCTTTTTTGTTGTTGTGAAACTGATTTGGTGACGAATTGCGAATGTGGGTCTGTTCTGTTGCTTCAATGATGATAAAGCTAAGTTACTCCGCATCTCTGCTTTTGTTCATTCATTAATCATGCAGATATAAATTCCGCAGCGCGTACAGGAGATCGTCATTGTCCTGCTGGACACTGTGCACTTGCACATCCATCGGTTTGGGGACGGGCCATTGGGGGGGTGGTTGACCAGGCAGAAGGAAGTGCAGCAAAGTGCCACAGGCGGGTGAGGGTTCCGGCTTGGGCAGGTCTGGCTGCTGTTCCACTTCCAGTGGAATGAGGTTTGCTATGGACTGATTTTGCAGGATGTGCAGGGTCAAGGTGCCGTCGGCTTGGTACCGGCGTGAAACCAAGACATCCACTGCGCAAATCTTTCCATCCCGCCGCAGACTTGCGTGGACTGCAACAATCCTGCAAAGTTTCCACTTCAGGCGTGACATCGGGGTGTCACCCTTGAAGGACGCAATTTTGAGCAGGGCTACCTGGCCCTCCTGGGGCTCCAGGTGCATGGGCCCGCGGCCCATGTGTGTGGGGAAGGCACGCAGTTGGGTCACATACCCAACATAAAATGCGTGCCACAGGTCTTACAAATAATCCATGCGCAGCTTTGTGTGCCATTGAAGGCCCTTTTTGTCCACGTATTCAAAGAATTGTATGGGTGGGGGACCTGTAGCAGTACGGATACCACGCTGCGTCACTATAATCTTTTCCCCCCGGGTTCAGAAACATTGAGGGGATGATACAGATCGGATCATTCCAATCAGTTGGTAAATACATTAACGGGCAGGAATTACGCATCCGCTCAACATATTTGATTGCCTCCATGATAGTGGAGGGGTATTTAAATCAGACACCCTTGAAGGAGAGCGCTAGGCGCCCTTTAATCATCCCCATCATTTGTTTGTAGAACACGCCCCACCAGGGTGCACGGGCCGCATTGAAATGCCACTGAATGTGGTTGCGGGCAAAGTGCTGCTTGAACTCCATCTCTTTGGCACAGAGAAACTGCGGCCATGCGGCCCAGAATGCGGTGCCATTATCTGAGATGAGGGTGGTGGGGCTAAGGTCGCAGGAATGGCAGAAAGTGTTGAACGCAGTTACAAACGATTCCAGGGAAATGTCCCTGACAGGTTCTAGATGGACTGCCCAAGTAAGCGGGCAGGAAAAGACACAGATGGACATCATTTTGCCGTCCAGGGTCTCAAACTGCCCTGCAAAATCAGCCCCGGCGGTCTCAAATGGCTTCATGCCGGAGTACCTGTAGTGCGGGAGGGGCGCCAAGGGCTGCACAAACGGGAGGTTATCAAACTGTTTGCACCATGGGCACTCCCAAATGATGTTGCGGACTGGTCTTCGCCCCCCGTTCATCCAGTAGCAGTGCATTAGTTTTTCCAAAATTGAGGTTGTTGAGGCATGTTGCCACTTTTTGTGAAACGACCTGACGAACGCTTGCAGGAGGGGGGTATGTTGCCTGTTCAAGGGACCGGGATGTGTATCAGGTCTTTGCGGGCTTCAAGTTTGTTCTTGCGGTTATTTGTTACATCGGTCCAGGCTGTCCAATTGTAGAACTTCTGAAGGATGCCAATTGCATTGTCGGTTGCTGTGCGCCGCTCTTTGGCGGACCAGCCAAGCCAATATGGATTGACATAGGCACCACTGCCCAACTGGGCCAGCAGTTTTGGATTGTTTCGATGGCAGCGCGTAAAGTACTCCTTGAACCTGGAGAGCGCCATGATGGTTTTCTCCACTTTATCCCAGGTCCCGGCTGTTTTGAAGAGGGACAGGATTGTCCATCTTTCTGCTTGGTATGCCTGTTTGGGGTCTGCCCAAGGATGGGCTAGATTCGCTTGCACATTCAGGGGCGCAGCTGGCCACTGCGCACAGTAGGGTAGCCACTTCGGGCCATGCCACCATAGGGTGGCCTGTTTTAGCATCAACATGTCACACCCTCTGGATGCCAGATCGGCCGGATTGTCCGTGCCGGGCGTATGCCACCACTGGTGGACAGCCGTGCTGGAGGCAATCTTCTGCGCTCGTGTTTGCACATAGCGGTTGGTCTGCGCCGCATTCTGTATCCAGGCAAGGGTGACAGCAGAGTTGGTCCAGTAATGGACTGTATGCCAACGCAGGTTCACTTTGATGGAGAGCGCCTGCATCATTTGCGCCACCATGGCGGCCANGCAGTTTATGCCCCATGGGAGGCGTAGGAACCGGAAAAACTTGGGAATGATGCTGCCATCGGGTTGCAGCTGGGGCCACCGAATTATTAAGACCCATTGATCTTCAGGGGCAAGCTCCACTTGGACAAACGCTTTGCGTATATCACCAACAGCAAAGTCCTAGGTGAACCGCCACCCCAAAAGAATCTCAGTTATCTGGGGCAGGATATTGGCCCCTTGGCTAAATAATTGATTACATGAGAGGCTGCCAGGGTCTGCCGCATTGCCAGCCATGACAACCCGCAGGGGTGTCGATGAGCTGGATGGCCGCGCAACCCCATGATGGGGCAGCTCTGTGTAGGCTATGCCTCTTTGGTTCATTTCCTTGATTTTTGTGGGCGTAATCACTCCATCATCAATCCAATTTGTAAAAAATTCCTCGTAGGCTTTTGCCATTGGGCCACCAGCCCGGAGGAGTTTGATACAAGATTGACTTTGCTGAGCCCTGTTGCGCAGGTTCGGTTTACATTGGTTTGGGTATAGGGATGTTTTGAGGAGGGGCGCCACAATGCACCCCCCTGGACTGACGACAAGTTGGCGGAGGTACGCCTGAAATTGTTCGTCTCACAAACACTGCTCTTCCCTTGGATTGCCCAAAATATTGATGGGATCCTGGTACTCATATTGCAGTATGAGGCTGTTGAGCTCGCCATCAGCAACCAGGTTCAGAGCTTCTAGCCACATGCATACGCAAGGTGCAAGGATTGGTCCTTGAGCTCGCTGGGCGGCTCATGTTCCTCTCGCAACAATGCCAAGGTGCGTAGGCACCCCAAGAAACCCTTGAGTCCAAATGGGAGGCATAATGTCTCGGTACAAGGGTACCAGGTCATTGCCCCCCAGAACAATGTCAAAGGTCAGAACCGTATCTGTTAGGATCTGCCTGTCCGCCAGGTCAAACGTTTCCAACCAGGGGACGGCGCACGGGTTAGAACCCTTCCATGGCTCAACGTGAGGTACAACGGGTGCCACCATATGAAATGTGGGGGAGGTTGGTGCCACCCCCCGGTATGTGAGGCAAACAGCCTCCATTGCAGTCACGGGATTAGCTCGTTCTACGCTGCCAATTATGTAGGGTGGACATGGTTCTGTGACCAAATTTCATCTTCGGACGAGGGCCCGCGAGAGGAGTGTTAGCTGGGCCCCAGAGTCCAGGAGAGCATACGCGGTATGCCCTTCAGGCTCCATTCAGATAGCAGCCGTCTCTAGGAAGGCGCACGTGGGCCCTGGCCAAGGAGCTGAGACGACCAGGACGATGCAGCGTTCGGCCACTGGTGGTTGTCAGCCGGCGGGTGTGGCCAGTTGCTGTTGCACAATCAGGGCTGCGGCGGCGGCGGCTGCAGGGGCAGCTGGTGCTGCCAGTGCTGGAGGTCGCGATGTGACCTTCAGCACCCCTCAGTGCTGGATGTCCCGGTTGCAACAGGAGTCATGGTTGCGGCGCGGTGGTCCGCGGTTGTCATTCTGCTGGTTTGGGGAGCAACTGCGTTGTCGGTCCAAGGAGCTTCCAAGCCGCCACCACTTGCATAGGGGGCTGCAGGAACTCGATTGCCCTTGCCAAAATGGTTGGCACTGATTGCCATTATTTTGGTTCTGCTGTTGCCTTTGATTCCCATTGGAGGTCGACAGTGCCACATTGGCAAGATTGGCATTGGCCGCAATGGCGGGTGCTGCGGCTGCCGTGGCAAGTGGGGCCGCTACAGGGGCAGCAGCGCCGTCAGCCAAGGCAGCTGCGCCCTGAAACGCAAGGACAGGTGGAGCCTCTGCCATGTGGAGCTTGTGCGCAAAGTATGCGCATACAAACCTGTACTGTTGATGCAGGCGAGCTGCCCAGACCGGGTCAAGTTTGGGCATCTGGGCGTGGTGATCTGTATAGGCCTGGAATAGATCCAGGTAGTTGCGGCGTTCCAGATGTGCGTGCAGGACAGGGCCCACGCAAAGGTGCACAAAATTCATGTCTGTCTGAATCATGCTTAGTTTTTCAGTGATTTGGACAGCACAATTAAAATAGTCGTAAAATTCGGGCAGAGTGTTGGGCACCGGGAGGCGATCAAACTTGTTAAATGACGCATTGCAAGCCTGCTTTTTGTATGACTTCACGAGGTCATGGTGGGACAGGTTTGTGGGTTGCCCTGTCCCAAATGTCACGAGGGCCTGATGATACACCTTGTACGGTCTGCCCTGCAGTTACAGGATGGAGGATGGCCCAGACTCCGAGTTGCCGTAGCTGGCCGGAGCTGGCGGATGTAACAATGCGGGCGCCATAGGGCACAGAGGGACAATTTGCCCCATCGCAGGATGCGATGATGCCAATCCCGTTCCGCGCAACGTGCTGGGCATGTGCAACGGAAGTACAGGAACCGGCGCACCCCTGGGGGAGGGCTGGGGTGCAGCATGTGCCACCGATGGCGTAGGAGGCGCAGGTGCAGGAGGTGCCACAGGAAAGGCAACCCTCCGGACGCGTGGCTGCATTGGGCGGAGATGAGGCCACCCCGAGGTCATGACATCCATGGACTGCACAAGAAGTGTGTTGACCTTGGTTGCCAATTGCGTGAGGGCAGCAATTTTGGGCTGCAAGCATGCAGCAGGTGAAAGATCAATAAGATGCGCAGCTGCATCGAAAAATTGCAGAGCAACGCTTTCGAAACATTGTTGTGGATCTCCGCGTTCCTGAGTCTGCAGAATATGGTCAACCGCGCCCACTGCGTTGGCAAGGCGGAGGAAATGCTCAATAATGGCATGGCGGCGTGCTGTCAATGCTGAGGAACAGCCGCTTTAGGCCGCAATTGAGGCAGCGCTGCAAGACGCTGGACGCTGAGATTGTGGCTTGATGCCTGAAAGAGGCGCTCATTGCGTATGATGCAAGGACCGGGACCGCGCGCTGTCATGGCTGCCGTCGCTTGATGGACTTGGGGACACATGATGCCATGGCCCCCCTGGTAGGGGTCCACGCCTTTGCGGAGGCTGGCGCATACCGCGCGTACGGCTTGAGATGGGAGGCATGCCTGGGACTGTGCCTTCCTCACTGTTCATTGTGCCAGAGAAAATTCACACAAAAAATGCAGGTGAGTACTTACAGGCTTTTCCACAGGGTGAGGAGGGTTGGGTGTAAAAATAAGGGCAGCAAGGCTGCAATTTCACACACTTGTAAACTCCACACCTCAGAAAAAAAGGAACTCTGCCCAAAATTGCAAAAAAGCCGGGGTTTGACCTCGTAGAGGTAAACCCACTGGCCACCACTTTTGTTGGGCCGATTATACGACAAAGAAGAGAGTAAAAGAATTGGACACAGCAAAGAGCCTTTAGAGGCAGGATCCTCTTTAAGAGAGTCCCTTAACACAGCAGACCTTTAATGCAGGTACAGGGTGACCACAGAAGGACAATAAGTTCCCTCAGGTAAACTCAGGCAAAACAACAGATAATTGCAACAGTACGAATAGCTCTGCACAACCGCCGTGAGGCAATCCCGATCCCCTGAATAATGAAATTCCAAAGTCTTCGGGACTTCGTCCTGGCTTCTGCTGCCGGAGATCTGTATCAGGTAGTTACTGACCAGGTTTACTGCAATGCGGCAAACCGGGTGCCTACCCTCTTCTGGGTCCCTGCACTGCTGTTGCTGCGCGGCGTACCTGAGCGAGGATGCTGCGCTCGGGTCACGCCGCATGGATGCGACCCCACAAATGTGCAGAATTACAGATGATAAGTAGCAGTCTTCAAAATTTCAATTTCAGAAATTCTTCTTGCTGTTCTTGAAGAATCTTTTTCAGTTGAGAAATTTCAGTTTGCTCATCTTTGTATCAAATTGAACATTTCAACCTTTCGAGGCTTCAAGTACAAGATACAGGATAAATACAAAGCAATGGAGATTATCTTCAGTTTCCTGACAGCGTCAATATTTAGAGAATCATTTTCTTGATTTGTCCTGAAGACCAAAAAATATGTTACCTTATATGTTGTTCAAATACTTCAAAATATGAATATGTTACTCCATGATTGCTTTTGCCAGTGCAGCAGTGAGATCTGAGATTAGCAGTGCAAAATCAAGCTCGAAAAAGGCTCATCTTCACTGCATGAAATTTATGAAAACCAGTTTTCAAGAGTCGTCAACATGTTCCACCGAACATTCCGGCTTGGATTTATGAACGTTTGCCCCACAAAATCGGTGCACGAAATGGTACAAGACGGCCTCAGTAAAGCACGTGATGCGTTCGAGATTTTATGAATCTTCTTGTTGGCTAGTTTTTACCTTTCTAGCTAGGTGTCGCTATAGAGCAAAATAAATGCAGTAATGTCGACTGGCTGATCCCCGCCGTCATAAATTTGAGTCTCGACGTAAAGTGTACATTCCCAAATTAAAAATCAAAAGGGGGGCCTTATATTCGTCCACTGACATGCATTTATCCTCTAAGTGAAGAAAACAAGAAGTCTGATTGACGGAAATCGGAGAAATTAAAAAAAATCCATTGAAACGACAGATGTATGTGTCGAAGCATGGAAAACTGTTTGATTTATTGAAACTATACAATAACTAAATGAAATACGAAATACTCAAGGTTTCATTCGAATATGTATCAAACACCATCAGATCTCGTTCAATTCCCGCCACAATACATGGGAACTGCCATTTAACGACACCTAGCTAGCAAAATAAAAGCTATTGAAAGAAGGGTTTCTTCATAATATAGCTCGGAGGTGTCACGCGAATTTCTGACGACGATTTTCCTCATTTCGCTCGCTGATTTTGTGAGGCAAAGATTCATAAATCCAAACGCGAACGTTTGGCCGAACGTTTTGACGACTCTGCAAAACTGGTTTGATTCAATGCAATGCAGTGGAAACGAGACTGTTTTGAATTTGAATTTGCTCTGCTATTCTCAGATGTCACTGCTTCACTGGTGAAAATCATTATTCCATTACGCATTCATGAGTCATCGTCTGATCTTGACCACTTCTGGAACACTGAGTCAAACCAAGAGAAGGATCCTTTGAATACTGTACTCGAGTTTTCAGCGAGCCTATCATATCCGTCTAAAATTTATTCAATATTTGGATAGTAATCTTGCATTGAAAATTATACATGTATCTCTTCCAAAACTTTACCGTCAGTTAATAGCTCATGGACCGGAGCTAGCGGATGTCCTTATGGAGTTGCCGTTGTCTTCACCAGAGAAAATTCCGTTGGGTGTTCCTTCTTCCATGGATGGATGCTTCACAAGGTTCGAGGAAGGGATATTTTTGTGGTGAAAAACTATACCAAATTAGCCCAGTAATCGTTGATCAGCTGATCACCTCGTCAAAGTGGATGAACCTTTTGTAGAAATGTCCGTTTCCAAATCTGGATGTTCTATAGAAGTGTCACCACTGTTAACTTCCAGGTAGGAAGTATGCTGAACATGAGAGCTGCTTGGAAATACTGTATGCGTGGACCAGAGACACAGTATAGACACTGTATGTGTGGATGAGAGGGTTTACAAACATATGGTTTTAAAAGACAGGTCATGTGTCGCTCCGCAACGGTCATGTGTTGTTTACATTTAATCCAAAGCATCCCGGTAAAGCAATCTAGAAATTAATGAAATTTTATTTTCTAATGTAAAAGGTTCAAAATAATGCATGGTGCTCAAAATTATGTTTGGTAATGCAATTATTTTTGGCAGATCGCATTTGTCAGGGAGAGCATGAATACTTGATGCACTTGACCATGGCAGGAATGTTTTAATCCCTACTCATGAAAAAAAAAATTGATGCTTCCATCCTAATTTTTATTGCTTGTTTTACTTGAGCAAAGTCTTATTCATCATTGAAAATTGTGTCCGGCTTTCAAATTTTTACTTTGTTTCAGACGTTGCATAGCTTCGGAATTAACCTTCCTTAGTATGCTGGAATTTGGTCACTT
>CAJPEX010005343.1:6027-16773 GCA_905338405.1 Notodromas monacha | reverse complement strand
TAATGAAATATGTTTACAAAAAATAGAAAAATTGTATTTTCCTTTCAACGGACGCTCGCCCTTGGGGATATACCGGTATATTTTTTTTTTTTTTGTGGCAGAACCAGGGCCACACTACCCAGTAATCTCTCACTGGAAAGTTTACATAAAATAAAAAATGTCACATCACAACTTCATATAACATGCCTGTGACATCTTCAGGAAAGGATTCAAAACTATTATTGCAAGAAGCCAAAGAAATTAACTGAGAGAAACACACAGAAAAAAAATCACCTTTGCACTATATTCAGCAATATGCTACATCATGTGAAAACAAAGTTATACATCACTCATTTTTATGAACTTGTCTATGAACTTGGTTATTCCGTATAACCATGTAATTTTGCTCAAAAATCAACAGATGCGTTATTTACATTTCAAAGGTTACTGAAAATTTTTGTATTTTTTCGTACTAGAATAAAGTTGCTGGTCAAACTATTATTGCCGGTTTTTCTTGAATCTGAATATTTTTGACCTCTCCAATTTGAAAAATAACCTCCATGCTAAAAAAAATTTTTTCCTCCGCATTTCAACCAAAAAATAAAAATAAAGTTCAGCAATTGTCAGAAGTAAAATAAAACCCAGGGCTTCTCTCAACTCCGAATATCTTCTACCTCTGATTTGTGAAAAAAAAAAGTACGCTCAACCATTTTTCATCCCCTTCTCAACAAGAAAAATCAATTTCAGCAGCTGTCAGAAGTAAAATATAAATCCAGGTTTCTACATATACTGTATATGCTCACAGTAGGAAGAAAGCAAAGAACAATATATAGCCAGCAGCAGCAACAGGCAGCAACAACTTGTTGCTTCCGCGCAAATATATCCCTCCAAGAAACTATAATATACAGGAGGAAGTGTCAGGCCTGCAACCCACGACTCCCAGACAGAGACTGGGGTTCCCCGGCAAGTGGAAGGGGGGTTAGGCAAGAAAATAAGAAGAAGAAGGGGGAAAAAAAAAAACCCGCGGCACCCGGGATATGTGACACCGGTTCTCCCGACGCGCGCAAGTGGGGTTCTAATGGCTCAACGGCGGGGCCACCCCCCGGAGGACCAGAACCCGGGACAAGACTATACGTGTCGCAAAAATGTACATGTACTGTACTGTACTGTATATAAAAATGAAATCCTGTGTATACATCCCCCTCTATATATATACACGGTACAGTATACATCACCCCCGGGGATATTCAGGGAGAGACAGCAAGGGAAAAACCTGGTGCAGGGATTTTTTTTTTTTTTGCCAGGTGAACAGGAAAATGTCTCGTAAAATCTGAAAGCCGTTTTATGATTGCGTCAGACAAATATTTTATCCCTTTCCCATTCCAAACAAAAAAAGAAATGAAAAGAAGACGGAAAGGATTTTGTGCCCTAGCATCAGTATACTACTATTTTCCCTCAATTTTAGAACATTTTTAAATTTTCAGGTGTAGGTAATTCATATTTCGAGTGGTTGAAGTTAGCAGAACCTTTGACAGACATTTTTAGATTATTCTCTTCATTTCACGCAATTAAAACATCAATATATTAATCCATTTAATGCCCACACATTTTGAGACATTGGAAGGATTCAGCTAAATTTTCAGACTTTTTTCTTGGGCACTGTTTCACACATTCTTGAATTTTCTAGGTTATAATTAATGCACAGTATTGTACTATATACAGTATAAAATTTCTGGGAGTGGGAAACTGGAATTTTGATTTTGTGAGGCAATCTACAATAATTCTTTCCGATTATATAATCATTGAATGTCTCATATTTTTCAAAGAAATATATTATTGAGTGCGAAATTTTCATGTAATATACACGACGCGGAAATCCAACGTCATTTGTGAAATTCATTATTTTTAAATGTAAATTTTTGGTTGAATTTGGGATGTATACGGTAGTAACGACATAATTAATTTCGGCTACCGGAACCTAAAGGGATTAACTTAATGACTTTTGTACAAACGAGGGAGGAAACATGGAGGACCTCTTCCTCCAGCATCAAAAGGTGCTTCATCACCGCCACGTGGGTAATTATTATTGATCACTCGGGGTAACACGGAGCCTTAATTTGTGGGCACGAGTGGGAGCAAGGGTTTAACCCTTCACTTTTCATATCGATACGGTTTGAGGGGTTTCTATCTGACTTGAATAATAAAAAAAAATTCAGTCATATGTTTTTTTCTTTCTCAAAACAAATTCCAACTGAATCCTGCTGTAGTCTGTTCACTGGTTATATATACAGGTGAACCTACTTGCAAAGTCAAATCTCCTTAAAGTCAAATACCTCCTTAACTTGATTTTTTTTCAAGTCCCAGCCTGGATTCCCATAGAAACAATGTATTAAAAACCTCCCTAACTCAAAGTAGTTTTCTCTCAAACCTCTCTAAGTCAAATTTTTTGAGGCCTTTTGGTCATTATTTCCTTGAAATATGATTGAGAAAATCAACAAAACAAATTATTTTATGCATTTTGAAATCAAGTGAATGCCTAATTGAACAAATGAGCCCCTGCCCACAAGTTCAGCAAACTGTAAACTCATTAAGAAGCAAGTTTAGGCCTGGAATGTCCTCATCTACATCCCCATTTTCCTTGCAGCAAAAATATTTGTTTTCTTTCCTCAAAAAATCAAAACCTCCCAAAGTGGAAACCCCCCTAAGTCAAATTTTTTTTTCCTGGTCCCTAAAAATTCAACTTAGAGAGGTTCACCTGTACGCTGTACTTGATCCAGAAAATCTGTGCTTGACTTCTGCTGACTTGTTAAGATTGTTGTATTGAGTTTGTTTTAATTATTTTAGAGGTGAAATCAGGTTACAATACATTTCCAGGGACCCCAAAAAATGTGGAATGACAAAATTTTAGGACACGGACTCAGCATAGGGACATTTTGTTATAAAATTGCAAATACATTTCAGGTCAAATTACAAGAAACAGATATTTCCAACCCTAAAATTGATGTAATTAAGGTTCTTGGGCATTTCTCTCACCAATTTACCATCCATTTATTTGCTAATTTAAAAATTATCTCCAGCAGAGAGGGACTTCCTTTACTCTTTTTCACTTGAATATTATTTTCACAGAGAATGCCAACATTTCTATGTACTGTAGTATACAGAGATATTAGTATTCAACTCCCCAAATGCCCATATTGTGTGGAAATGTATTGATTGGAATCAGTTTAAATTGGGAGACAGTTTATATTTTCATGGAATTATGGTGAGTATTTTGTACATAAAACACCAATTAAAAATTATATAATGTAAGTCTAAGGGATAATGTGACTTGACTTTGGGACATTTTGACTTAGGGACACTCTTGATGCACCAATTACGTCCGCATCTCGGGGTCTCACTGATATATATAGAAGCAGGCCTTAAAACGAGCTCTGCCACTGGATTTCGATTCAGCTGAACAGTGCTGATGGTAGAAACAAGCTGTTGATCCCCAGTATCCATTGTCCAGAACAATGACGTGATGAAAGCAGATATAGCAAGCAAGTGGGGACAATTACTAACAAGTGGTCTTTCTTTTCCGCCCAACGACCGGGTTTACCATCGCAGACACACACACACACACACTGAGACCCCGGGCTATTATTTACCCCCGCGCCTCGCACATCAGCCCGGGTCAGGCACAAACGAGGCCATGCACTCAATGGACTCTAGGGTTTCCTTTGCCCCCCTCTTCAAACTAACCCCCCCACACACGTAATAATGCAAAAAGGAAGGAAAAAGATCTTGTCTGATAATGGATGCGTGCGGGCATCAAGATGAGGGAAGAGCGCCCCCTTTCTTTTTTTTCCAGGAGAGTGAGCCTCGCTGCTGGGGGGGTTTACTTTTTTTTCTTTCTCTGGAAAGAAAGGGAGAAGATGACTTTCCAGAGAACGGGAGAGAACTCATTTTCTGTAATATTGGCGGGATGAACCATGCAGGAGAAAAGGGATCTGGTATTTGGCGGGCTGATGAGGTGCTTCAGCTTCCTGGTATATCCAACTTTTTTTTTTTGGAATACAAAAAAGTTAAATGAAAGAAAAATAATATATAGTCGTACCCCTCATCAGTTGTTGTGAGGTGGACGAGGGGTTTTAGTGCTGCTTCTTCCTGTCATCATCACAAATCCCCTTTTGTACAAGAATAAGCTGTGAAATGAGGCATGAAAAGAAAAGCATGTGTTGCTCTTGGGATTGGGCTCATCAGTCAGTCTTGGTTTGACGCCAGTTTTTATTTTTGTGGATTTCCCTGAAAACATTTACAGATTATTTCTCGAAATGTAGGCGATTAAAACTGAAATCCCCGGAATAGTGTGGAAATTAAAAATGGCCCAGTTTGGAATTTATTGCCTCAATTGAAGGGCGGCGAATAAATTCCAAGGTTTATAAAAACAATGTAAAGCGGCGGAATTTCTTTAAAATAATGTGTCAATTTTCAGCTCGTTTGTGCATACAAATAAATTTTATAATTACGTGCAAGCATCCTTCAATAGTCAGTTTTTTTCGGATTTTTTTCACTTTTTAAACCCAAACGTCACAAAAAAAATATTCAACAATCAAATAGAAGCATTGAAAGATAACCTAAATCCTCAATTGAAGAAAAAATCCTCAAATCTTAACGATTCTTCTGCTGACGATGAAACTTTTCAATTATGATATTCATGAGCTAGAATAGGTCTGAGAAAGTGAATCTGCGTTTAAAGAAAAGGATTATTGAAGGAATTCAAATACAGTTCTGTACTGTATTCTAATCGTTGTCGCATTTTAAAATGCGTGAAATTCGGCAAGATTCTGAACGGACTCAAAAATTAGGAATATTCGTGAATAAAAGTGAATAACTGGAAATCCTATATGTAACTGCTTCTCGTCTAACTCTATATTGTAACACATTTTCCAGAGAGAGAAAAATATTTTTAATATGCAATCCCTCTATAAAGAAATACTCGCGAATTGCTCGAATACTGTATTCCAAAATAGAATTTTGAATTCATGAAATGAGGCAATCTTTTGAACGAGGTGACAGGAAACAATTCTGAATAGCTTTATCAAATTTTAAAAAAAATCTACAATTCCAGCCAACCAATTCTCTCCCAATACTGAATTGCACAAACTCAATTTCTAGAAAGAACGAAAAAAAACAAAAACAGTCTCTTATCTTCTCGCAAAAGGAACACTCGCGGATTTACACGATCAATTTCCCGTGATTCAGAAGCGCGGAAACAGAATTTCCGCCGAAGTTCCTCGTGTGACGCAGAACAAGATTGAAAGTCCAGCGAAATTTCTTTCCCGGCCATAAAGCCCGAGTTTCGTCTGCCGTAGGGCCTGTAATGAAAATGGACGTTTTTCTCAAAGGATGCCATAAAATCTTAGGACTCCATCTTTTTCACTTTTATTCCCTTTTTCCGCCAGCAACACCAGCAGCAGGAAAAAAAAGGGGGTGGGCTGTAATGGCAAACGTCGTGACCTGACTTCGTTCGTCGTATTTCTTGGTGGATGAGAAAAAGAAGAATAAAAAAAGGACTGGAAACATGTATAGGGTTACCGAAAAATTGTATGTACCTGTAGGAGTATATATATGTATATACTGTAGTGTCAATCTAAGCCACGCAGCATTTTTTTCTTTCTTCATATCTGGCCAATTTATTTTTTATTTACAGTGATACCCCCACATGCAGACATAATTGGTGTATCAAGAGTGTCCCTAAGTTGAGTCTTGTTTTCCCATAGACTTACTTAACCCTTGGATGGTGGAGGGTTCTTTCCCATCACCTGCCAAAATCAGATTATTTTCGTATGCGGGGACATTTCAAGTTTTCTGAAGGTCAGAAAAGACCTTCCAGGTAGGCTGAGGCAAACTTGGGATTAATCAAGAAAAGCCCATTGCTTAGCATAGCATTTTTTTTCCATTTTCCCATGAAATTTTTCTGTGCAAAAAGAAAAAAAAACATTGGGATTTTTCCTGACTTTGTCCTCAAATCCCTGTCGTCCTTTTTTTATTTTCTTCCCTGAGGTGCAACAATTTTTTGAAAAAATAGTCCAACTTTGCCATCCAAGGGTTAATATAATTTTTAATTGATGTTTTATGGAGGAAATAATCTTCAGAATTCCATGAAAAATAAATTTGTTTACCACTTGAATTTGATTCAGTGAATATATTTTCCACCCCATATAAGAACATTTGAAGCATTGCATATTATACTGCTCTGCAATTCATGGAAATGTTGGCATCTTCAAAAATAGCATCCAAGTCACAAAGATAGAAGGAAGTCCCTCTGTGCTATACGTAACTATTTTTAATTAGCTGAATGGATGGGAAAGTGATGGGAAAAGTACCAAAGAATTTTTCTGGCATATATCTTTGTGTTGGAAATATCTTTTTCTTGCAATTAAGCCTAATAAAAGTTGATTTTCCTGAAATTTAGTGGTAATGTTATCATGCAATGTCTTCAAATGTCAAGTTAGTGTCCATATGTTGGGCCTGTTTTATGCCTTTTTATTGAAAAATAAATGTCCCTATGACAAATTGCCCATATGTTGTGGTGTCCACATTGAGGGTCTTCTTTTCACGTTCACAAAATGAGAACACTCAAATTTAAAAGGCTTTTATGCGTGAATCTAAAATCTCTAGCCTCCTCTTCACATTTTTTATCCCATGAAAATGGGAAATATAATTACGATTAAAAGTTTAAAAAATTGGACACAATTTCTTGCAATCAAAACTCAGCTATTTCAGAAATTATATTTTCAGGAATTTTTTCAGGTGAATTTAAGCTTCAAAATATGTACATTTGAAAAGCTCGGTGAAGTCGGGAGAATAGTCAAAAAATACAGAATATATAAGATATTGAATATTCTTAGGACTTCTTTATTCCCGAAGTTAATAAATTTGTTTTCAAAAAAATTATCGCTCTATTGCAGCTAATTAGCTATTTTTATCGCATCGTTCTTGGGAAATGTTTGCAGATTAAATTCAGCCTCAAAAATTCCATTTAGTTGACTCTATTTTAGTCGAATTCTTTCAAAGAAGTAAGAATTTAAAAATTATTATTGCTTCGAATATTTTTACGTAAGAATATCCCTCCCAGCTTATTCGCCGAAGAAAATTTCAAAGGTGCACAATTTAAGCTTCTCTGTGAATTTTTTTTTTACTTTCAAACATTGGTATGAAATTTTCTGGAAACTCTGTTTCACCTCGTCACAGCTTTACTATATCCGAGATTGGATTCAGAGACATTCTCTCTTGAAATAAATAAAAAAAATGCGGAGACACACAGAGAATATAGAAAATTATTTCAAAAAGAACAATAAAGCCTCATCCGGTTTGCATGCTTTTTGATATGAAGTTCTCTTTCAAGTACCATTCAGGCCTTCATTGCCTGTGAAAACGCAATTTCAAATAAGCATACATTCCTGGAGATGGTATGCTCACGCAGTTCCACATCGGGCAAATGAGAAATGCCGTCTATTGTGCGAAAATATATGCCCAGAGCAGTCGGGATTCAGTACCCACGGGTTCCCCCGACTAACAGCCAGAATTGCCCATCTGAAAGGGCCGTTTGTGAAAGCCAGACTAACGTACCATTGCTTCATTCAAATGGGGAAAAGTGTTGACTTTATCACAGACTTTGAGAATTGAATTGCTTAAAGGTCCTGCAGCAAATTGCGAGTCTTGAGTTAATTTTCATAAATCGTATGACTTTCAGGTGAAAAAAAATTACTGAAATATTTTCTTGAAGGGTTAGGAATTATAAAAATCGCACAGTTGTGCTGCTTTCCTTTTTAAAAACCCATTGTTTCAAATCAAAATGTCGTGATCCTTTCGAAAGATTTTTCTGCAATAGTATAATCATAAAACAAAAGTAAGACGCAAATGATTTATCATGTGCTGGGGGGAAATTATTTGCACAATATTGGACCGATTCTGACGCTAAAAAGTCTCCTTGCTCTATTTTCATGAAGGGCTTGGCAGTTTAAAAATCGCAGGTATTTCGTACTGCATTTCTAAAGGATATTGTTCCCAATTAGGATTTCATGATCCTTTCGGAAGATTTTTTTCTGAAGTTAATCTGTACACCAAAAGTGGGAATAAGAAAATGATTCATCGTGTCAACATGATTACAAAAAATATACCAATTCTGAAACTAAAAAGTCCTCTGATCAATATATTCCAGTGCATTGAAAAAATTGACGAATTGAAGCTGAAAATCAATCAACTTCTGATTATATCAAGTTCAAGAAGAGCATAAGAAATAAGTAAATGCTGTCGACTCCCAGAAAAAAACTTTTAATTTTCCCAAGTGTTGAAGATTTTTAAAATCTCTCGATAATACTTGTGAATCTGTTGGTTTCGAATTGGATATTCAATAATAACATTTCAACGATCAAAAAGTAATTGACCAAAGAAGCAAAAACTGCTCATTTCCGAAAAATTACCGGGGGATTCTGAAAATGATCCCATGGGAATCGTGATAAATCTAGCGCAGAAATTATAATTTTATTTATAAGCCAATTTTATATAATTTCTAGCGCAATATTATTGTGACGATGATTTTTTTCTTTGAAATTCAACGTGAATGAAATTTCACGATGAAATTGGAAATGAACCAAATGTGCAAAAGCTGATTTCCGAAAAATCGGATTCAGCGAAGCAAATAAAACTTGTCGGAAAATTAACTTTGGTTTCCATTTCAAGCCAATTTAAAAGATTTAAATTCAAGCACAAGACAAGTGCAAAAAAAGAGAAAGAGGGGGAAGCTAACCCCGTTGATACCAAAAAAATTCTTCTCAAGAAATAAAAACAATTTTGACAACAACAAAAAAAGAGGGATCCTTCCCGCAATTAATCGAGCTGTGCGAGTTCCTCCTCACTACTGCTACTACAGCAGGACTCAGCTGTCGTAGATCCTCTTGTCGACAGCACGTCACGAGGCGGATAAATCCCGGAAACGACCGGATCCGAATCGACAGCGTCAACGGCTGATACGACAGTGTCGGTGTCCTTATTCCCGGGCTCGAACGTCACTTCCTGTGGCGCTTCCGGCTCGAGCATCACTTCCGTGCCCGACAGGCGTCGAACGACTCGTCGCAATGATTCCCCAGCCACGTTGGCACCTGACGAAGACCAGGGTGCTGACGATGTCGACGAAGACATCGACGGTGACGTTGACGTCGACAGGCATTTGATCGCCGCTGAAAACCTATGGGGTGTGACGAGAATACAACGCAAATTTTTGCTACCTCGGATTTATTTTTTTATTATTCCGGCAACGCTTTCAAGGAAATTGTCATTTTTAATTGTCATTCGTTTTTTTAATATTAATTTTGTACTTCAGAAGACACGACACTTTTTTGAAGCATGAGTAAGAACAAAAATGATCTTGTGCAATATTTTGAATCAACGTGATTCTTCCAAAACTCGACTCCACTGAAGATTTCAGGGTAATCTCAAAACCCATTTGAAAGTGGTCGGCTTTTAGATGAAATTTAACTAATATTTGTCTGCGATATTTTTCTTATTTCATTACAGTGAAACCCTGAGATGCGGCTGTAATTGGTGCATCAAGAGTGTCCTGATGTCAGAATGTCTCTAAGCTGAGTCTCATTTTCCTTTAGACTTCAAAACTAATGTATTTAATTGGTTCTCCTCTTTGACAAAAATTAGAAATAAGTCCTCAAAAATGTAATAAAAATTGTTTTCCTCAATTTCTAGTTATTGCATGTAGAAAAACACTGTGCAGAACAAAACTACATGGAATCTTATCTTTTGGTATCAGAAGGAGATCAAAAAGCAAAGAAAAATAATGAGTCTTGCTAGAATATGCGCAGATGATAGAAAAAAACACTGAAAACAGAAGCACAAAATCAGCTTGCTTTTGATTATGAATTAGAGTAAATTTATCATGACATTTTTTTCTATTTCTCTGAATTTAAATAGCTTGATTTTTTCAAATGATATTAAAAATGTAGAAATAAATCGTTTCAATTTTTCAAAAAATTACAGAAAAGTGTTCCTGACTTGAGCCAATGTCCAGATGTTGGGCCTAATTTCTTTGGTTTTCAAGTGTCTCCAAGTCAAATTGTCCACATGTCAGCTGGGTATCCACATATCAGGGTCTCACTGTATTTACTGTTCATCTTTAGCACAATGATGAACTTGTTCCATCTACTGTACTCATCATCTTCTCTGGTGCCATAAAAACTATTTCATGTTGTGAGTATAATTGAAGGCAGGTGAACTATTTCCTTAAATATTTTGCGCGATAAAAATATAAATATTACCCATCAGAGCTGCCAGATTCCTTTTCTAATGATGTAATGGCTCTGAAAGGTTTCTCCCATCGCTTCCGACGTATTTCGTGCAAGGCGTGCTTCTTCTTCATCATCTCTCGCTCTTTGTCTTGTAGCATTGCCTCAGCAGCGCTCTTTGACGCCTCTGTCTCAGCCACTGTCAAACCTGCACATCCATTAAATAAAATTCGATTATTGAGCGATTTTGTAAAGCTTAGGTTTATATCATGCTTGCTTCTGATGAGGAATTTTCAACAGATTTTGAAAAAAAAAATTAAAAGGGAAAATACACTTTAAATGTGACTAAAAATTCCTCAAAATGTAAATTTTGATGCATTTTATTTTCAAAACATTACAATTTTTGTCTCTAAATGCAAATCTTACTTAGGGATAAATTTTCAACTGATTTTTTTCTCCTGAGAAATTCAGGAGGAAGTCTTTTTTT
>CAJPEX010005342.1:0-16783 GCA_905338405.1 Notodromas monacha | reverse complement strand
GGCTGAGAGCCAATGGACTGGTTCCACAGAGCGGCCTCCCAAGTCTGGCTGAAGTCTGTCCACTCCTATGTGTATGTCCATTTCATTTGGCTGATACCTGAATAAGGAAATGCACAAAAATAAACTTTAATTGGGACAATGAAAATGGTTCTTTCTTTTGAATATACAGTGGGGCCCCGAGATGCGGACGTAAATTGCTGGTGTATCAACTTTGAATCTCTGTTGGAATGTCCACAAACTCCATGGACTTCCTGCCTGGACTGGCAACACTGTTTTTTATACTGTATTGAAAAACTGCTGTAAAGGTATTTGTTGTAACAAGATGCTACTGTATATATTCTTACAATACATCTCATTGTAACAAATGTTTGCTTACAGCTGAATATGCCAGGTTGCCTTAAGTATATGCATTAAGGCATAAAATATAAAATTTAAATAAGTATATCCAATGTATTTCACTTTCCTGATCTGTGATACTGCTGCTGATTGCTTGATTATGTTTTTTTTATCGGCAACCTGGAGGAATGATCCCTTTTATTATTTCTGCATATCAGTCTTCAAGACTAATACTGAAAAGAACACTTTTCACAAAGAAGATTCAACACAAAAATCCCATGTTTAATTCAAGAAATATTTTTTTTGAACATGAAAACAATGCCAGTCCTTTTTTATATTGATATACTTCAGTCCATTTTTAGGAAAGTGTGGGGGAATATGGGAATCAGACAGATTCTTCACAGATATGCATTATATGCATTATATGCTTGTATAGTCACTTATTACCAAATATAACAAAGCTGCCAAATCCAGCAACAATAATTGGCCAAAAAACTAATTTTCTTGTGAGGCCCATGAGCCTCTGGCTCAATGAATCTTTGGCAAGATTCATTGAGCCTCATCCAAGAACTCAAAAGTTGAAATGCTTTTCTCAGTTTTGCCTCCATTGGGCAATTTTAAGCCAGCAAGCACCCAGGTATAAAAACCTGCAGTTGAATGACCTTCAACTTTTATATCAACAGTTACAATCATCTGAGCCAACCAACCAATCCAGCAACCATTCAATCATTCTCAAGCAGCCATGTGTGACAATTAAAAGCAATGAGAAGAAACTCTTCACACACACACACAAAAAGAGTTGAGTCCTTCAAGACTTGCAAACTCTGATGGCTGCAATAAAATCAATTCCTTAGTCTGAGATCCAATGCTGGGTAGTAATTTTATGTATGTGTCACTTTGTCACACGTCGTCTGTCGTGGTCGGAACGTCACTAGTCGTGTGGAGGTGTGGTGTGGTGATCCAGGAGTAGTAGAGGTAGTCGTTGTCAAAATCTTTACCCATCACCCCCAGCACTGACATATCCTGCATAGCTGCTCAAACCATAGTCTTCAAATGCATCAGCAGAACCCTCTCTCATCAGGGTCCTCGGGTTTTCCTCCTCCCTTTTGGTCATCAATACCATGAACCCATTGTCTCTCATTTTGGACTGTCGACCGCCCACGATCCGTTCCTCCATGATTCGTGCAAAGCCCCTGCGGACACCAACACTACCACCACCAGCAGGGATTCCACATTTCAGTCCCATCACTGCAGCAGTTGGCAACACTATGAGCCAGAATAAAACGGCCTAGGCTGAGTCAACTGCTAAACGACGTCACAACGGTTACTACGCGTACCCGTATTGCCTCTACCGACCACGACCCCTACTCAGTGACGTTATTTGGCACCTCCAGAACGTACGACTCACTTCAACTCGGAGGAAGATGGCGGCGTTTTGGGGGGTTTCTTATGGTGTTGAACGCACAGCGCACTCTGGCGTCCAAACACTCACTTTCTTCCATTCAAACACCATCTTGCTGAGACTCTTGAATTACTTTGAACAAAGAAAGAAAACATGTTTTCAAAGCATTCACAATAATCAAAGTTAAATTGCTGTTGTTGCTGTAAGTGTAAGTATTCATCACAGCCCATGAGTGCACTTTCAATTCACCTTAATCTTAAAGATAAATAATTTTGAGAAATATCTGTGTAAAAGTATGGGTCCAACTGTATCTTTCTCAACAAAGGAATTACGCCATATTGGCAAATATTTTGCAGCAACTTTTGAATGACTTTGAAGAAAATTTCAGAAGCATTCAATACCAAACTTTACTTGATTTTTGTTGCTATCCAACTGTATCTTTTCCAACACCACAACAGACAAAAAATTTAAAACAAATCTACTTGAATTAATTTTAACAGAAAAAAATAAACCAGGAAAATACAATGCTTAGAAGGATTCACAACAGAATTTCACTTGCTTCTGTTGCTGTGAGTATTCATCTCATAGTCCACTGAAAGCACCTCCAACTCCCAGTCAGCTTTATACTTCAATCCAACTTATTAAAATTGGAAAATGTTTCCAATGAATCACTGTACACTAATTGTAAATAATATTCTTTGTGAAGTGGGTCCAACTGTATATTTCCCAAAATCTTCACAGACAAAACATTTAAAGCAAATCTTGAATTAATTTCAACAGAAAAAAATCATACAGGAAAAAATGTTTAGGAGGATTCAAAACCGAATTTGAATCACTTTTCCTGCTGTGAATGTTCATCTCACAGCCCACTGAATGCATTTCCAACTCTTTTCTGTTCAATCCAACTTATTAAAAATGAAAATGTGCCAAATAAAAGAATGTTGAATACATTCTTTTAAAAAAAAGTGGCTCCAACTGTATCTTTCCCAACACAATCACACAGAAAACCTTTAAAAATTGAATTAATTTTAACAGATACAAAATAAACAGGAAAATACCATGTTTAGGAGTATTCACAACCAAAGTTCACTTGCTTTTTTGCTGTAGGTGTTCATCACAGCCCACTGTACTGAATGCACTTCCAACTCTGCCATCTTTCTATTTCAATCAAATAACTTATTGAAATATAAAGATATGTCAAATAAAATCTTTTTGAAATATATCTGTTCATTAAAAGTAGGTCCAGCTATATATTTTCCCTACACCATCACAGACAAAACTTTTCAAACAAATCATGAATTAATTCATACAAATATAAATAAATAAACCAGGAAAATATGTTGTATACTATTTAGGAGGATTCACCACCAAATTTTAATTTTGTTTTCTGTAAGTGTTCATCTCACAGCCCACTGAAAGCATTTTTTTTTAGATTTCAATCTGTCTTATTGAAACAGGAAGATGTGTCAAATTGAAAAAATTTTGAAAAATATATGTGTAAAAGTTAGTCCAGTTATACATCTTTCCCAGCATCACAACAAACACAAATTTTAAAATAACAGAGCCTTCAACTAATGTTATCAAAAATAAATGAATAAACCAGGAAAATATTGGACAATATTTATGAGGATTCACAACAAAATTCCAATTTTTTTTTTTACTGTATAAGTGTTCATCTCACAGCCCACTAAACTGGGATGCAGTCACTCAGCAGCAGCAGCACATGCCTCAACAGTGCGCCACAAACGGACACAGCGGTTGAACTGACCAAAATCGCGTGTTGGAGCCAAAATTAAGCACTTCCTCTCCCAACAAAAACTTGTTTTTCTCGGCTAAAAAATCCGTTCTCAATCATACCAATAAAGAAAAGAAAAAAATTGCTTCTTAACTTGAAACGTGGAAGACCAATTCTGACCGCGTCATATAGAAACTGCTGAAAAGGTTCTTTTCCACGAATTAATTATACTTGACTCGGAAGCCAATTTCGATTGCTTTCTGTGCTGTTGCTTGATTAAAGCGGAAGTAAAGCTAATTTCAATTTTTTTTCAAATAGTTGATCAATTACTTGCATTCATTTTGTGATTAAAGAGCTCTAGAAAAAGTCACTCTTACATTATTTATTGTGTTACGTAAGAACCTTACTATACAGAGTATGGTACTGTTTAAATGCTAAAACTGCTGTGTTTTGAAAAAAATTGATTTTTCCTCTAAAACAAAAATATCGGGGCTAGAATTGAATGTACCAGGAAGTCAACTATGAGGCACGTGTACATTGTGTGGAAGTTTTGAAATGTGATGTAACACCCTTTTACAATTTTGTAAATTTGTTCAATTAACTTGCAAACAAATGGTATAAAGATTTCTCAAGGAGACCAGCAGCTAGTGCAAAGGAAATTTATGACCTCCAGACAGAAAAAAATCATTGACAAATGTGAGTTGAAGTTCAATTAAGCCTTTATTTCACACCATGTCCAAACCTACTGTATTCATTTTGATAAAAAGTAACTTTCTGTTTCAAAATCTCTACATAAAAGGGCAGGTTGCATCTCAATTCCAATGGTACAGTGAGACCCCAAGACACAGACATAATTGGTATATCAAGACTCAAGAATGTCCCCAAGTCAAAATGTCACAAAGTCAAGTCTCATTTTCCCCCAGACTTACATTATATAATTTTTAATTGGTCTTTTATGAAAAAAATACTCATCCAAAGTCCATGAAGAAAAATTGTCTCAGCCAATAGAAACTGACTCCATCAATATCTTTCAACACAATATGGATATTTGGAGCATTGAATACTGATACATATGTACATTACATAAAAATGTTGGCATTCTCTGTAAAAATAACATTCAAGTGAAAAAGAGAGAAGGAAGTCTCTCTACGCTGGAGGTAATTTGTTTGAATTAGCTAAATTTATGGTAAATTGATATGAGAAATGCAAAAGAACTTTTCTTACATCAATTTTAGAGTTGGAAATATCAGTTTCTTGTTATTTGCACTGAAACTTATTTGCAATTTTATCACACAATGTCCATATGTTGAGTCAGTGTTTACATTTTGGGCATCTTTTTATTAATTTTTCATGGGAAAACAAGAGTTCCTATGTCCAATTGTCCACATGTCAAGATGTCAGCATGTGAGAGTCTCACTGTACCTTTTATTTTAATGGTGTATTACATTTTGGGTACTAAAATGATGCAAAAAATAGCTTATGTTGCCAACTAAATAATCTTCTGTATGAAGTTTGGACTGAAATTTACTTCACACACTGTCACGTCCCAATTTGTGGTAATGCTCCAGCATCTGGCTGAGGAACCCAATTTTTCCTGAGGCCTGTGAGCCTCACCAAAATTCTGCTTTGGCAAGATTCACTGAGCCTCATCCAAGGCCAAAAAGCAGTCATGAATTCCTCAATTTTGCCAGAATTATTTAAAAAGAATTAAAGTAAAAATTATTAATCACAATAATTAATGGCATCTCAAAAACTAGCATTTTTAAATCAATACACAGCAATAAGGTGCTTGTTATTAACATATGAGCAGCTATAGGAAGTACAAAAAGCATTTTATATATNAAGAAGAGAAGGTGCTCTGGTGATGCACAAACTAATGTATTTATGCTGCAGGTGTTACACCACTTAGACACTTTTGAAATTTGTATGAATTTTTTACTAAAGTGCCATGAATTTTTCAAAATAGCTACAGCATCATATACTAAGGGGATGTTAGATGATGCAAATATTAATGGTTTATTGTAATTTTCTCAAGAAAATGTAACTTAATCTACTTTACACCTCTAGCCTTTGAAACAAAATCCAAGTTTGTAAATTCAGCTGGTAAATTCAGTTTGTGAATTGAGCCTGCAAGTAGAGCCATTTAATTTTTTGACAAAATGGCTTTCAATTGTTTTTCCGGTTTCTTATTCAAAAAATATCAGAGGAAGAGTTGCAAAAGCAGAACAAAAATGTGGAGAGAGCAGCGCATAAATTGGAAAAAGTATAATTGTTGTAAAACCAAACTATTGGAACATGGAAAAACTTTCACTATAGAACAACAAATTTGTCATAATCCGAAAGAAAATGCTTCTTTCTCAAATTTTTTTTTCATGACAAGGCAATGAAAAACAAGATTCTCCTTGAAAAAAGATGAAAAGCAAGTAACAAAATTCTCCTGATGAATGACCAAGATTTAATCTACACATAGTTACAGGTTCAAAATAATAGAGTAAAGTATTTCTGAAAATGAATTAAATTTTACAAACTGTCCACCAATGGATAATTTTAAATATTGTAGACCCCAAATTTTGTTTTGCCAAAATTAAATCAACTGAAACAAACCCAATGCAGGTGGTACCTCACAATTTGAACATTCTGCAATTTTCTGGTCAAATTTGCAGAGAGGTTGACTTACAATTCAACCCCTGCCTCAGATTTGACCTGATTTAATCATTTTTTGCTCGATTTTAAAAAATTGTCTCACAATTTGACTACTTTGCAATTTGACCCTAACTCAGCAACAGATTAGGGTTGAAGTGCAAGGTACCACCTGTTCCTAAGTTTTATTCTACGTGTTTCTGTCAATTTTTGATTCAATAAATAAACGGCTTTTTTCTTGTGAAATTGAATTCAGTTGAGCAAAAAAAAAAACCAGAATATTTTTGTCTCAGGAATATTTGGTAGAAATAAAAAATAAGTATCCTGTCACTTTTCAAAGGTTAACACCCAGCTTATTCATCAGCACTGAGCTTATGATAATCAGCAAATGAAGAGGAACAAATTCTCAGCACCAAGTCAACTTTCCACACATCATCAGAGAAAGTGAATATATCCTGAAAAGAGAGAAACTGTAAAAATATAAAACTGACTTGAACGATCGAAGTCAACAGAATGAGCCTAAGCAACAAAAAAATCCCCGTCACACATTTTCTATACCAACTTCATCATCACCCAATTCCCATTTCTTTCTAAATAGCCTCACATCTAAGCACCCAATTAAGTAATTAAGTCTGGCTCTGTCATCTCATCATCAGCAGGTACTCAGGAAAGATATCTGCAACGACCAGAAAAAAAAGAGCACTCTTATTGCGAAACGAGGAAGCGAAATTTGGGCGAAAATCGCCAAGAATTTCACGTGAAATCGCCTGCTTTCAACAAAAAAAAAAAAAAAAAAAAAAAAAAAAAAAAANAACGAGGAAGCGAAATTTGGGCGAAAATCGCCAAGAATTTCACGTGAAATCGCCTGCTTTCAAAAAAAAAAAAAAAAAAATAAAAAAAAAAAAAAAGAGGACTGAAGGACGTGAATGAACATCTGACGACGGCTTCTGGCGTTCATCCTGATTTTTCATTTCATAATTATTGTTTTGCTTTCTATTATACAGAGATGCAGATGTGCCGATTTTCATAATTTTTTTTACCACCTTGCATAAAGAGAACGGATGATTACTTGATTGTCTTTCCCACGGATGCCGGAGAATTCCGGCGATTTTCTGGCATTTTATCTCTTTTTTGTTTGTCTATATTTTTGGTGACTTAAGTCAACACAACACAAAGGTTGAAGAAATGCTGTGGAACAAGAAAATAAGTTTGATGAGGGAACACAGATTTGGCCTGGGATAGGGGCTGAGAATTACTGGTAGAATCCCTAATTTCACCTTTAAGTAAACATTTCAAATGAATGTCCCAATGGAGTTAGAACTTGAACATATCACAACCCGAGTGGGGAAAATGGTGCCCACTTGGGATATGCATGTATTTCCACACAGTGACCCTGCTGTGCACCTGAAGTGTACTGAAGTTCTTCTTTTGCACATGCATATCCCCAATGTGCACCAATTGTGTGTTCACACCAGGATTACTCGGGGTCACATTTGTAACAAATAAGTTACACCAAGGTTACAGTTGATGCATTTGCGCGATACTCCTGTTATGTCATATTTGTGCACCAAATGTAGCCCTGGAATGGTAGAAACATTTCATCTACAGAGATGCATGCTTGTAACCCTAGAATAGCCCATGTGCACCAGTTTTGACCCCAGTGTGCATCAGTTGTGGGGTCACACAAAGAATAGCTCCCCACTCGGGAAGATGAGTTTCAGGAAGATGACCAAAAACCTCTCAGCAAGCTCAGACAATGCACTGTTGACCAAACAACAGCTAGGCATACACTGATGAAGATTACAAATAAAAAAGGGTTTTATTTATTTGTTGCGCTGGCCTTGATCCAATAGAGGTGGTATTTTTTAATTCAACCCTAATATGTTGCTGGACTGAAGTCAAATTGCAAAGCAGTCAAATTGCAAGACAATGTCAAATGGCATCTTTTCTACATGGCATTTGACTTTTCATGTCTCTCCATCATAGGTCACATTGTGCAGCAGAGGTCAAGTTGAGAGTCAAGCTCCCAGAAAATTTTACCATCAAATAGCAGGATGGTCAAATTGCAAGGCACCACCTGTCTTTTGTTCTGGATCAGGAAATCTTAAAGAGGCCTCGGATTGGCCAGAATAATCAGAGTACAGACCCAAATGAATTGCAAGACACTCTGTAGAATTCAAAAATATAAGTACAAAAATGCAACAACAAAAAAGCGGCCAAAGCAGGTTGAATTGCAGGGCAAGGGCCAAATTGAAAGTCAACCTCAAGTCAATTCAACTGTCCCACAATTCAGACCCATGCTGGGGAATAAAGCCTTGGAAGAAGTTTTTCAAGAATTTTCCTGGTTTCTCTGGTCCACTAATTTTTATTGTTGGGCAGTTTTTCCACCCAATCATGTCATGCCTTGATTAATGAGGCATGTAGCACACTGGGGTAGCGTGTCCCCAACATACATACAGGTGAAATCTGATTGTTACAACAAACTTTTCTTTAACCCTTCAGCAGGGGAGCCAGGAAATATTTGAAAAATTTGGTGCCATGCAGCATTAAAAAAAAGAAGAATCTTGCTCAGGTCAGTATAGAGCCAAAGTACAGAAAACTCCCAATTTTTTCTAAAAAAATAAATAAATATCAATAAAAAATAAAAGCAGAGTGAGCAATTCAACCTCCCACAATTCAGGAGTCAAATGTTCAGGGAGGTTGACTTTCAATTTGACCCTTGCCCTGCAATTCAACCTGCTTTGGCCGCTTTTTTGGATTTTTGTACTTATATTTTTGAATTCTCCTGAGTGTCTTGCAATTTGACTGATTTGCAATTTGACCCTAGTTTGGCAATGGATTAAGGTCAAATTGAAAGGTACCATCTGCATTGATTAAATCTATGAATTAATTTTCAGTGATTCTTTTACTAATCCTTAAACTTTTTGACAATTTAGTTGCTTTTTGAATTTGGACCTAAATTCTAAAATTTAAAGAATTTTTATGAGTACAGGAAAAATCCCAAACCATATTATAATTTGTTGTACTGAATCTAGAAACATTTTTGTAACAAGATATTTTGAAGCTATTCATTATCCAACCCCCCCAGATCATTTTGAAAAATTTGATGATAAATCGGTATATTCTTTATACTGGAATTTTACCTGTGCCGTGAAAGTGAGTTAAAACGGTGTCAGGCCGATTGATGACAAAGAATTAGATAAAGGAATGGACAGTCAGTCATCCTTTAACGGCCGGATCCTCTTTAGTAGAGTCCCTTAGAAAGCAGCAGTTTAATCCAGACACAGGAATCTGCAGAAGGATAAGAAGTACACAGAGGTACACAACAGACAATTGCGCTAGGACGTAATTATGCTCAACCGCCATAAGGCACACACAAGCTCGTAATGAAGTATTCCAGAAGTCCCGAAGACTTTGGTGTCGGCTTCCGCTGCCAGAGATTCTATCTCTTGCTACTGACCCGGTTTACCGCAATGCGGCAAACCGGGTGCCTATCTGCTTCCGGGTCTCAGTGCTGGCGTTGCTGCGTGGTGTGCCCGAGCAAGGATGCTACGCTCGGGTCATGCCGCGTGGACGCGACCCCACAAACGGTGTAAGAGAACTTGGAGAAAATTTAGTCGTTTCATTTCGATTTCTTTTCTCTGACCCGCATTTAGACCTTAAATCTTGCCAAGAAATAATTCATGCAGTGCTTGTTTGAAAAGGCAACGAATTGAAAATAATCAATTTTTCAGCAGGAAGTACTGTACAACAATACCACTGAAAATCGTTCCAAACTTTCAGTGTTCACCTCATTTCCTCTATATACTGATTTACTCTAATAAAGAGCAACAATCAATTTTTGGAGCTGTACGAATTTCAAATCAAGACGGTCCGCGGGCAACAAAAAAGATACATTTCTTTGCCAAAAATCATTGACGCATTAATTGGAACAGAGCTGATTTTTAGTTTTTGCTTACAAACACAGCTAGAATTATGGATTTCATTAGCTTTTGAGCGAGTAAAACTTCACGAGTTTGTTATATAATGAAGGAAAATGCAACACTTGACTGAAACCAGTATATATATTCAACTTGGCAAAGCGTATCCAAATTTTCTTGGCGTTACAAGAGAGTCAGTGATTTAGAATCTTTGATACGATTACTTCGGAAACTGAAATGTTTACTTAGCTTATCAAATCGCTTTTCATTTGTTTGGGTAACATTCAAGTGCTGGTGATAAAAAAGGCAACTTTTCCAAATTCAAAGGGAAACTTGTTTCATTGAAGTTTTAATTTAAAAATCGGTGAATTTTTCAACTTGGGAAATTCCCATCTATCGTAGTGGAAATTTCTGGAATGAATTTTCCAACATGTTTACAACAATGGCACTTTCACCGGACCTGTTGAATGAATCAAAATTTTCAAATTTATTGCGTATAAGGTTTAATTCAATTACTGCTCAACTTTTGTTCGAACACCGCTTGAAATACCTGCTCACCAAAGAATACGGTATCCCTTTCTCTCATGCACAATTGAATGCATTTTTTTAGAGAGAAGTTTGAACAGTACGTATTCTAAATTTGATGAAGAATAATCGCTCATTATTTCTTCAAATACTATTTGTGAATACATTTTCAAGAAAATTCTAATGCTAAATTTTTAATTCACATGGACTTGTTTTGCAGTCTGAAATAAATTGATGGGACCAGAAGAAAACTGGTTGGACTACATTACAACGATTTATTTGTAAGTGTATCAAAATTTGGCATTAGAATTCTCTTGAAAATTTTATTTCAGATAGTATTTGAATAAATTAGCTATTTTAAGTATTACTCTTCATCAGCTTTTAAATTGACACTGTACATGCTTCTCTCTAAAAATACATTGAATTGTGTTTAGTGTTAGAGGTTCTCTAAAATGTACAGAACCCCTATAACACAGGGAAAGAACCCTGTAAGAACTGTCAACAAAATTATTTTAGTTTCATTGAAGTTTTAATTTAAAAATCGGTGAATTTTTCAACTTGGGAAATTCCCATCTATCGTAGTGGAAATTTCTGGAATGAATTTTCCAACATGTTTACAACAATGGCACTTTCACCGGACCTGTAGAATGAATCAAAATTTTCAAATTTATTGCGTATAAGGTTTAATTCAATTACTGCTCAACTTTTGTTCGAACACCGCTTGAAATACCTGCTCACCAAAGAATACGATTTCCCTTTCTCGCATGCACACTTGGATGCATTTTTTTTTAGAGAGAAGTTTGAACAATACGTATTTAAAAGTTGATGAAGAATAATAGCTTATTTCTTCAAATACTATTTGCAAATACATTTTCAAGAGAATTCTAATGCAAACTTTTTAATTCACATGGACTTGCTTTGCAGTCTGAAATAAATTGATGGGACCAGAAAAAAACTGGTTGGACTACGATTTTTTCAAGTATATCAAAATTTGGCATTAGAATTCGTTGAAAATGTAATTTCAGATAGTATTTGAATAAATTAGCTATTATAAGTATTATTCTTCATCAGCTTTTAAATACACACTGTACATGCTTCTCTCTAAAAATACATTGAATTGTGTTTAGTGTTAGAGGTTCTCTAAAATGTACAGAACCCCTATAACACAGGGAAAGAACCCTGTAAGAACTGTCAACAAAATTATTTTAGAAAGTCCACCAAAGCACTGGTATTGAAATATGGTTTATTTGTACAAAAGAATGAGGACTAGAATTTACCTACAGTATATAAAGTATTCATTTATGCGCATGAACAACAGTGAAATACAGTACAGTACAGTTTCCCAGTATTGTCTCTTTGTTACAGTTTCCTCATGTGAGTATAGATGTCGCACATTTCTTTGTAACTGTGTTTTCAAGATGGTGCAATTAATTTTTCCGCCACTACAAAAATTTGAAATGCGCGTCTTTGGTTGAGAACGGACCCACTATACTGTACTTGAAAATCTGTTTATTTTGAAAAGTTTCTCAGGACCAAGATTAACCGTTTTCTTACCATTTCATGACCCAAAGATGACATGCTTCCCTCCAAGCAGCAGCGCCTTTTCTCCTCCAACGGTTTTCCTATTAAAGAGAGCAAAATTGACCAGAAAGAAGCAAGAATTCGTAAGCAGAGGAAAATTCAATTAAACTCGACATCAATAAACTTCGCAGGCATGAATATCAAACGGAACTTTCTTAGCAGTCGATCCCGTCACGATTACAAAGGAATGGATTGTTAAATACAAAATGGCCTCAAATCAAGTCAGTACCCATGTATAATGCCAAACAAAGAAAAAGCCGACTTCACGAGAAGAAAAAAAAAACCAAAACAAACATTTTCACATGGTCAAAACCCCACACCGTGACAAGATCGCAGTCGCTTGCAACAAGAATACATCACCACAGAGACTTGAACAAAGGCCTTCACGACATGGCTCATTTTACGGAAATCAACACACATTTTGGCACACAATAAGGTGCCTTCCAAAAAAAGAGATAAAAAGCATCAGCAATTTTTTTTTTCTTCCAATCAGTGAACAACGAAGGCCAAGTTTCAAAAGCAATCACTCCCAAGCTCAGTCGTTGAGTCCATCCAAAAAAAATGCCCCATGACTTTCCAATCTGCCTTTTCTTTTTTCTTTCGTCTTTTACACAAGCTCAAGCTAAAATCTGCTCCTGTCCCCAACATCACCTTCACAAAAAAAAACACACACACACACACACGGAATGGCTTTAATTCGCCGTAAAAGCCGAGATTCGACAGCCGATTTGACAAATAATGCGCAAATTTTGAGCAGCGTAATTCAAACGAAGTCAGCATTCGAGCGCGCAAATGCAGATGTAAAAAAGTTTCCATCGAAAAAACTTCCGATGCAACTCATGAAATAAAATAAGATTCAAAAATTGACGGAACTTGGTGGGAGAAAAGGGCGAGTTTGGTGATCAATGATCGTGAATCAACAAGCGACTCGACACTAATATCTGGTAGTGTATGAAGGCGAAACTTGAGACCAGTCTTCAATTTTTGAAACTCGAAGCACGCAAAAGCGAATTCTACAGCCATTTCGAAGAACGTACGACTAAATTCGGCCAGGCGTAGAAATGATCAACAAAACTTCATTTGCAAACTTTGCTAGCAGCACCACTAATTCCGCCATCAAGATCCTACGTCTGAAACTCACCAAGACTCAATTGGGCTCTGATAATAATTTTCCTAATTCCTTCAGGAAAAAAAAAACTCTCCTGACAAAAAAAAAGAGCTAACGTCGAACTAATTGTCTCTTTTGAAAATGTCCAGCCTTCGATGCTGCACTCGGTCAAAGGTCAGTCATCCCTCGGAGGGAACGAACGAAATAAAGGGTGATTCACAAGCTACTAACAACACAAAAAAACGTGAATATTTGCGGTCATAAGAATTTAATTCTGACATTCGTGATGACGGAAACGTGAAGTAAGAAGGAATTCCGCTATAATCCCGCAAAAATGAGTTCGGTACACCAGAAAAAATAACTATCCACTGTTTTTATCACGCCGTAATCTGAAACCCATTCTGTCATTACTTCTTCTGAAAGGAAAAATTAAAATTATTTATACGCGTAAAAGCTGTCTTTTCCTCGAAAAATTGCCTTTCTTGGACGGCTTGAACAATGGCCTCCCCTAGAAATTGCTGCGCAAAATCAGGTTTTGGCCGATACTTTCAAAAAAGGTTTTATAGAAACGTTCTTCCATTTACTGGTTTCATCCTGAAAAAAAGACCAAGCGCAGAACATTTTAGGTTTAAGGATAATGCCACGAATTTTCCTTTCCGTCAAATTGTCCGACTTTTTCACTTATTCATGCTGAATATCATTATTACTTTCAAAATCCCCCCAAAATATTCACGCTTTCGTGCGCCAGTAGTAGTGAATGAATTTCCCAGTACAGAGTCGATTCGAAACTCAGGGAAAGTTTGAACAGTTCACAACTTAACGGCGTGACTTTTTGAGACCACCTGGCGGATACAAAAAAAAACTTTTCGAAAAAGTTCGGTTTTTTTTTTAACCGCGTAGCAAATGTGAAGACAAGCGTGAAAAAAAAAGGAACAAGATCAAGTCGCATAATTGAGTGCGACTCAGGCATCGAACATTTCACGTTGGTAAACGATGAGCAACTCTATCACAGACCGCTCNGAGTATAGATGTCGCACATTTCTTTGTAACTGTGTTTTCAAGATGGTGCAATTAATTTTTCCGCCACTACAAAAATTTGCAATGCGCGTCTTTGGTTGAGAACGGACCCACTATACTGTACTTGAAAATCTGTTTATTTTGAAAAGTTTCTCAGGACCAAGATTAACCGTTTTCTTACCATTTCATGACCCAAAGATGACATGCTTCCCTCCAAGCAGCAGCGCCTTTTCTCCTCCAACGGTTTTCCTATTAAAGAGAGCAAAATTGACCAGAAAGAAGCAAGAATTCGTAAGCAGAGGAAAATTCAATTAAACTCGACATCAATAAACTTCGCAGGCATGAATATCAAACGGAACTTTCTTAGCAGTCGATCCCGTCACGATTACAAAGGAATGGATTGTTAAATACAAAATGGCCTCAAATCAAGTCAGTACCCATGTATAATGCCAAACAAAGAAAAAGCCGACTTCACGAGAAGAAAAAAAAAACCAAAACAAACATTTTCACATGGTCAAAACCCCACACCGTGACAAGATCGCAGTCGCTTGCAACAAGAATACATCACCACAGAGACTTGAACAAAGGCCTTCACGACATGGCTCATTTTACGGAAATCAACACACATTTTGGCACACAATAAGGTGCCTTCCAAAAAAAGAGATAAAAAGCATCAGCATTTTTTTTTCTTCCAATCAGTGAACAACGAAGGCCAAGTTTCAAAAGCAATCACTCCCAAGCTCAGTCGTTGAGTCCATCCAAAAAAAATGCCCCATGACTTTCCAATCTGCCTTTTCTTTTTTCTTTCGTCTTTTACACAAGCTCAAGCTAAAATCTGCTCCTGTCCCCAACATCACCTTCACAAAAAAAAACACACACACACACACACGGAATGGCTTTAATTCGCCGTAAAAGCCGAGATTCGACAGCCGATTTGACAAATAATGCGCAAATTTTGAGCAGCGTAATTCAAACGAAGTCAGCATTCGAGCGCGCAAATGCAGATGGAAAAAAGTTTCCATCGAAAAAACTTCCGATGCAACTCATGAAATAAAATAAGATTCAAAAATTGACGGAACTTGGTGGGAGAAAAGGGCGAGTTTGGTGATCAATGATCGTGCATCAACAAGCGACTCGACACTAATATCTGGTAGTGTATGAAGGCGAAACTTGAGACCAGTCTTCAATTTTTGAAACTCGAAGCACGCAAAAGCGAATTCTACAGCCATTTCGAAGAACGTACGACTAAATTCGGCCAGGCGTAGAAATGATCAACAAAACTTCATTTGCAAACTTTGCTAGCAGCACCACTAATTCCGCCATCAAGATCCTACGTCTGAAACTCACCAAGACTCAATTGGGCTCTGATAATAATTTTCCTAATTCCTTCAGGACAAAAAAAAAGAGCAAACGTCGAACTAATTGCCTCTTTTGAAAATGTCCAGCCTTCGATGCTGCACTCGGTCAAAGGTCAGTCATCCCTCGGAGGGAACGAACGAAATAAAGGGTGATTCACAAGCTACTAACAACACACAAAAAACGTGAATATTTGCGGTCATAAGAAGATAATTCTGACATTCGTGATGACGGAAACGTGAAGTAAAAAGGAATTCCGCTATAATCCCGCAAAAATGAGTTCGGTACACCAGAAAAAATAACTATCCACTGTTTTTATCACGCCGTAATCTGTAACCCATTCTGTCATTACTTCTTCTGAAAGGAAAAATTAAAATTATTTATACGCGTAAAAGCCGAATTTTCCCTCGAAAAATTGCCTTTTTTGGACGGCTTGAACAATGGCCTCCCCTAGAAATTGCTGCTCAAAATCAGGTTTTGGCCGATACTTTCAAAAAACGTTTTATAGAAACGTTCTTCCATTTACTCGTTTCATCCTGAAAAAGAGACCAAGCGCAGAACATTTTAGGTTTATGGATAATGCCACGAATTTTCCTTTCCGTCAAATTGTCCGACTTTTTTACTTATTCATGCTGAATATCATTATTTCTTTCAAATTCCCCAAAATATTCACGCTTTCGTGCGCCAGTAGTAGCGAATGAATTTCCCAGTACAGAGTCGATTCGAAACTCAGGGAAAGTTTGAACAGTTCACAACTTAACGGCGTGACTTTTTGAGACCACCTGGCGGATACAAAAAAAAAACTTTTCGAAAAAGTTCGGTTTTTTTTTTGTGGCGCATCGTTTACACTTCTGTTCGCACTTTTTTTTTCCTTGTTCTAGTTCAGCGTATTAACTCACGCTGAGTCCGTAGCTTGTAAAGTGCAACCATTTGCTACTCGTTGAGATAGTGTCTGGCGACAAATGGGATCGTCTCCATCGGGTTGCTGAGGAACGTCGGGACGTCTTTGGCGGCGTCTGAGCCGCGTTTGGCACACGGAGAAGGCGGCTGTGAGATGTGCGGCGACCGGAGCAACGACGGCGCCAGGATCAGCGCCAGGTTTTCCGCTGTCATCCGGTTCACTTGAGATCTTGCGGCAACTCTGGAAAAAATATACACGAATA
>CAJPEX010005341.1:0-13337 GCA_905338405.1 Notodromas monacha | reverse complement strand
GAAATCATTATTCCTTTGTTGACAGGAAAGAATCCAAATCCCTTGAAGTTTGGAGAGTTTCTTCCATCTCGCAACAAAATCTGAAACTGGGAAAAGGGATTATGCATTAATTATATGTGCTTCATGAAATACGATATCGCATGATTTAAATATTTTCAGGTCCCTGAAATATGTGTTGTTTTTAATGTGCAATACTCCAATGGAAAGATAAATTGCTCGATAAGAATTCAAGAATACCTGGACTTTGTCAGAATCATTCAAACGACTCATGGACATTCCTTGAATCTTCCGAATCGCATCGGCTTCCTGGAAAATGTTTATACGAATTAAAGTTAATTGCGCAATGGAGCCGCAAAAACTGAATGACTCAAATAAAGGGAGATTTCCTTTTTTAAAAACGAACTAGATTCACATCTCATGATTCCCATGCTTCATAGGCCTGATATCTGCTTTCACGGCATGAGTATCTTTTCGCCTGCTCTCTGCACTCTAAATTTATGATGGATCAATCATATTGCGATTGCATTCCGATTACTTCAACACGGTCTGCGTCACTTCTGCAATATTTAGATTGATTTTTTTCACAGAGTCCTATAATCCTGCCAGAATTTCAAAAACCAGCACTAGTAGAAATTTCCTCGACGTAGTTCTATGCTGTTCGGACTTCGGAGTAACACAATTTCAACTTGACTCGGCATCTTTCAAAATATGTTCACCATGAATAACCTTCCAGTTTTTCTCAAAGGCACAGACCAATTTGAAACATATTACCATAAAAATTTAGTTTCGGAAATTGAAACGTAAAAAATTAGAAAGTATAATAATGCAGAGGAATATGGACAATTTTGATGGAATTTTTCCTTCCACGAATTGAGAGCAAAGACTTCGACGATGTAGCTGAACTATAGAATTTAAAAAAAGCATTCATCATCGTAATCGGGATTTTATCAATTTTAAATTTGACATTTATTTTCGAAAAGATTTATACTGTAAGAAGATTAAGCTGTCAAATAATCTGTTTCTTTTCCTCTCCTGCGGTTTGTAAGTTCGAAACATTTTCGACAGCTTTACTCACGATGTTCGAAGCTTTTTCAACTCCGTGACACACGAGGAAAATTCCGAAAACGAATGAAGCATCGACTATTAAATTGCACGTAAGAACGTAAGGCAGCATATCTGGACGGTTTCGTTCGGTGTTCATCGAGTCTATGACAGTCATGTACAACAGCACGCAAAACTGCAATCCACTCCACAAGATTACGCTGCCAATAATTGATGACATGATCTCAAACAACGCTTCAACTTCGGCTCTTAAATCAATCCACAACAGCCGAAAATTTCTTCAAAATCCCCAACTCCTAATCGCAGGAACGATGCTGTTTTTTCTGTCAATTGACTGTAAACTTGATTCAGGATATTGGCCATGACCAGGAGATGGATTTGCCACCAGGCAATAGCCATTTTCCCCCACAAGCCGACGAAGAGTTCGAAAATTGACGAGCAAATGTTCAAAGTTGTTTGATATTTTGGAAAAGCCAAGAATGAATCCGCCGCGTAAAAAATCTCGCCAACAGAAAATCCCACGCCGAAGAGGACGAGAACTGCTAAATAAACGCATGCTTTGGTTGCTCGAAATCCCTTTGAATCTTTGCCGATTTGATATCGAGACACTGCTTTTGCACACTCGGAAATGTTTGCCATATTGTGCATAATTTTCTGTCCTTTCAGCGAGGACAGGATGAAAATGCCGGGTCCTGCAACAGCCTCGAGGATACGTTGCACAGCCCACGAACTTTTCGTCGTGGTCCCGCCATTACCTCCGAAGTCCACCACCAAAGATGCAAAAACTGCAATTGAAGGCAGTATGCTATAATGGCCATTTTTCATTAAATATTCACTAACTTGGCTCCCAGGAGAAAACGGGATTTTATCGAACGACGCATTCCCAGGAGAACTTCAAATTAAATTTGAATCCTCTACTAAAAATCGGGCTTCTGAACGCGTATTAAAAATGTTACAATAAACGGCCTAAACAGATTAGTTTTTCGAAAATTTGACTAACGCTGCACAATTTCGTATTCTCCGCTGTAGGGAAATTTTATTTCAAGTTTTCTGACGAATCGTTTTTATAGTTCTGCAAATTTTCATTTAATAATTTCTCTGAGAAACAAGAAAATCGCTCCATAGAAAGAATGCGAAATCCTAGAACATAACATAACTATAATGAACATTGTAATTAATTTAAACGATTTTTCATGAATATAATTTTCAATTATTTTACAGTACATAATCAAGAGGCTCAGCGGATGAGCGCGTATTCGGAAATTTGACCATTGCTCCCGTATATATATCCAGCGACGATGAATAAATGATTTCTTTCTATTTGTAATTTCATTACTGGTCTTTCGGTAGCGAGGCTAGCGACTGACACTCATTTTTAGAAGAAAATGCTCACATTTGAATATTATGTAGGACCGAATCAGCTCACAGATGATTGCGATTACTCCGATGAGAAACGGAATGGACTTGATGGAAAATCTTGGACGGCGTTTACCTTCGAAGCTGAAAACGTCTCCTGTGAAAATCCCGAAACATGCGGGAATAACGAAATATTTTCGAAATGTTTCCCAGAATCCCGAGTTGTCGTCATTTTCCTGTGTGGGCATATTTTACAATAAAAAAAAAAAAACTAATTTCAATTCGTTCACAACTTTTCGAATCGTGTACCTCATCATTCGTTTTATTTCCAACCGTGAACATTTCTTTAATTCCTGCGTTTTTTCCTATACAGAAATCTTTCAAATGATTGTCTGAGTTTCAATTCCTATTGAGTTCTCACTTCGTGAATAATGTGTATGAGCTTTACATCATCTTGCAAGAAATGAAAAATTTTGTATACGTCGCTCGAAAAATGAGATTGGTTGAATAATTCTTGCGAAGTGACTTCTTACTTCACTCTAATGCTGAAATGCAACAAATGTCACCAAGGATATCATGAATTCTGGAAATCATAAAACCGTTCTTCAAAATCCCTCTATATTTCAAGGTAGAGGTACTGTAATGTATCACGGATCCATTAAAAAAGTACTTGGGGTGTGGTATTGACAATTATAAACTTTCAAGATTCTAAAAAAGTCAAAAGAACCGAGGTCGATTAAAGTTAATCGATAGATCAAATGACGAATAAATGCCGAACACCTGTCAGGAAACAAAGCGCGATGAAATGAGCCTAACGATTTTTTCTTTAATGATTTTAGTGTTCAGCAGTGCATATATTTTAAAGAAAATCCACAATGACATTCACTTTGTCGAATCGCTTTTCGTACTCGGCAGTTTTTTGTTAGATATGTAACTTCATGTAAAAATGTCAGCCATGCACATCTGCTATTCAATTATTTTATTGGTTTTTTTTCTTCTTCATGCTAACCCCATAATTATGTTGGTTTGCTTCAGAAATGAGACAAGGTATTCCATGAACTATTAAAGCTTAACAACTATTCCGAAAATGGGCGCTTTTCGGTACACGTTGTATGCCACACATGGATTTCTGATAACCAGTTTAGCTTCTTGATCCCGTTTTCACCCGAAAATTCTAATACTGTAGTACATCGCTGGTTCGAATAGAAATCTGTTGTTGACATAAATCAATTTCGCCGAAGATGAATGAGTCATGTTATCAAATTGATTATGAACGCTTTAATCAGTTTTGCTGGTAAAGTCTCCGTTGATGGCTCATCGAAATACTGTAAAGCTGTTCACGTACATGGCTTACTTGCATTTTGCTGGAAGAATCGATTAAACAGTTCATATACGGTAATCAGGTTTTTCACAAGGAACCACATGAAGTCTGAAAATCCAGTTTCAATCTCTAAACTTTTAAAACTCTTACAACTGTTTCTGTTATACTTTTGATGACAATGATGAGGATATGTTTAAACAAAAACCCCCAGGCAAGGGCACTGTTAGCCTGGGGAATGTTACTACTCACCTAACCAAAATTCCCTTCACTGCAAATTGTCACCATAATAATTGTGAGTCCTTGAACAGTGTAATAATACCCGGTTCTCAAACTGTGTTTCATAAGTGAGATCTGCCTAGCAACCTGCTGGATTTGGTATACCATAATGTTGAAACAGTGCCTGCTGACCTGTCATTCACATGACTTGGGTTACTTTCTGTTCATCTTATGAATGCGTGGTCAGTCACCTGTCTTGTGCATCTGTTGTCTATGAAGGAGTGCCCAAGCTCTCCTTTCAGTGCTCATTGCTGGTCTGGACTGTTGTTGTGCATGATCTGAAATATATGTATTTGGGACTAAGAGAAGTTTTCTCATTTGCTTTACTCCAGCCATAAGATTAATACTTCTCAACGATGCCTATCCCAACAAGAAACCATGGGATTAAGACTTAAGGAATTTGGGACACAAGAAGACGTTCTTGTACAGTCAAACCCCATTAAACCGCCAACATTTGTGCAGCAGAATTTTGGCGGTTTAACGGGGTTTGCAGTTTACCAAGGGAGGGGGGGGGGGTGCCCAATAAAAAAAAACCATTTCCAACACCCCACCCTTCTCCGCCTGCTGGGCCATTCTCTGTTTCTTGGGAGCTCTTCCATATTCTACACATATTAAATCACAGAGACCCAAAAATTTTAATGCTGAGTTTAAAGATAAATTTGATCAAAGTTAGTTACAATGGGTTACTGTACTTAAAATTGAATTATTTCGGGGCAGGTTAATTTATATTGATTTGATTAATATAGGGAGGGGTTGATGAGTTTTCCAATTCCTCTTGTTTGAAACTTTGTACAGAAATATTGAGGTGGAGGGGAGTATGGGGCTACGCAGGAAGGAATTGTTTTTTGGCAGAAAAGTGGAGCATAAGGTCAATCTGTTCTGTCTCACCAGAAAATTTACAAAATGGAAGCAATTATATTGAAATGTTTCAACCACAATGTCACTTTTATTCTCAAATTTACAACTTTATGATCTACAAATTTGTTCAATGAGTGCTCATTTCTGAATAATGAATTTTGATTTTTCCCTCCAATGCCACCTTGGACAAGATTCTGAAATTCAATTTCTACCAGAGAGGGATGCAATCCTCCATATCAATATTCTGTTCTTCCATGCTTGTTTTCATGCACATATCTTGAATAAATTCCTGATGAATACTTTTCTTGGTGATTTCAGGTTGAAAAGATTGCAAAAATAAGAACAAATCTTTTAGTAATTAACATAATTCAACCTATATATTAACCTTACTTGATGACCTTGAAAACTGAACACCTTTTCCTGGAATGCAAAAAAATTCCTTATTGTAGTTCATGATACAGTACTGTATATGGAATGTGCAATGGATGTCCCCAAGAAGCACAGAATGAAAAGTTGTTGGAAGAGGGAGAATGGATGAAGGCACCCATGGAACCAGTTTCTGCTGGTGGATTTTTTTTTTATAAATTTGGGACAGAACAGAGTGCAAGAAAACAATAATATGCAAGAAGTTCAATATGAAAAAATAAATCTTGGAGCATAAGATTTGGAAGAGGAAAGCCTTTGAGGGAGGAACGAACATTGGCAGTTTATCAGGGTAGAAAACAATACAAAGATCCCATTTGTTCTAAAAAAATGTTGGAGGATGGCAGTTGGCAGTTTAACGGGGGTCTCCTTTGGCTTTGAAGTTGGGGAGATTTGTTCAGGAGAAAAAGTTGGCAGTAACAGAGGGTGGCGGTTAATCGGGGGGCAGTTTAACGGGGGTGGACTGTACAAATCTTATAAAGTTTTATTCACATCCGACAGTTTGGGATAACAAAATTGGCGCAGCCAATATTCTTCTTTTTACCCGGAGTGAGTGGTGTTAACTGTAAGAGCAAAAACTTCAACTGCTTAATTCAAAATTCAAAGTTTTACCAAGCCAACACACAGTTACCACTCTACGCAGCCTCCAGCGCTTGCAAAAAGTGCTGTAGAACATGGTTGCAAAAATTGCAAGTGAGTGACTATAAGTGCAATTTGTGTGTGGAGGTCATGAACAAAAATGGCCACTGGTACCACTCACATTTCCCAACTCGACATGTCAGGCGTTGTCAATGACGTATATGACATGGTAGATAGAAAATTGTTAGACATGGCCCCTGCAAACAAGCTGAAGTTGCTAAAAAACAACAGAAGGAATGCGAGGCGGAGATCTTAAAAATTGAGGCCAAGTTAGCTAAAACCAACCCCTTGCCAACCGCCAAAGTGAAACTAGCACTTGAGCAAAAGCTCAAAGTGTTAAGAGCTTCTGATGGTCCTTTGGAAATAGCAAAGAGCATTGTGACAAGTCTTGAACCCAATCTATTGGAGATCAAATTCCATAAGAGGGCAATAGATGACACCCAATTGTTGCTGTTTTCTAAACACCTGAAGGAGGAACTACGCATTAAGAAAAAGAACTTTGCTGATGGTATTGGGGTTAGACAAGTGCTTGTGAACAAGGAATTAATGTTAGACCAGATCACCAAACCTAGCGTCGACAAAGTTGTTTTTTACAATGTCAAGCATTTACGCAAGGCACGATCTACCACCATGAGTATGCAACAGGCCTCACAGGCGATGAGTCAAATACCATCTTTTGATGGAACCGGCCCGTTAAATTGGCAAGAGTGGTGGGCCACCTTTCAAGGAGCCCTATACAATGGGGTCTACTCCAACAAGAGTATCCAGACAAACTTATTAAGTAAGCTCAAGGGTGAAGCCCAGATTTACATCACCTCTATACAGGGTCTGACCACGGCTCATTATTGAGTTATAGTTAAGACCTTGCAGGAGATGTTTGGGCGTAAAGTAATTTCAAATTTAATGAAGGAACTGAAGAATATGCATCAGTACCCAAATGAGTTGGTGCAAACCTTCCAAGCTTGGGTGCGTTGTGAAGGGAATTTTTTATTGGGCAATCCCCCGGGCAAACTAAAAGTAATTTGCAGAGAGAACCAACCAGCAGCATTGCTCCCTAATCCTTTCTAAGTGAAAGAATGCTGGGAGTACAACGGAAAAAAGAATTTTCTGGATGGTTTTCTGCTGACGACTTTTATGGACAGACTCATACCAGAAGTTGGAGACTTGATTTGTACCACTTTTGAAGATTTCGAGTTGGCCATCACTTACGCGATTTCTGTAGAGGATTGCGAGAGAGATTGCCAAGCTGTTCATTCTTTGTTGTTGCACCAATTATCTTATTGTCCGCAAACTCCCCCTGCCAATGGTGGTGTTGGAGCCCCTGACATACGCGCGTCTACAACTTGTTACAGATGCAGCCAAAAAGGCCATTTTCGCAGTGAGTGTCAAAATGCAAGTCCGGAATCTGCTAAGCCTGCGCAGAGGAAGTTTGTGTACCTGGCTCCAGAAAAGGATGGCCGCCCACCGCGGCTATCCACGGGAGGAGCTAGAGGTTGCTCTGCAATGAGCGGAAGTACGCGTGGGCGCGGGCGCAGACGTGGACAAAAAGTGAACTTTGTGAATGAACTGCAAAACTGCAAAGAATACGACAAGGAGGAGTTTGGTGATGATGACAAGGAAGAACTATTACCGGAAGGGTACATTGACAAAGGTGAACAGTACTCGGGAAATGAGTATTGACCGGAACTTTGACCCTATCCCCAGCAAGGTTACCAGTAATTATTCTACAAACAAACGTCACCCCAGTCAAGTTTTTAATTGATTCTGGCTCTGAAATATCTCTTTTGACTAACAGTGTACTAAAACCAGAAATTACTCCCATGTCGTCAGCAATGACCATTGCTACAATAGAGGGATGGGAAATGCCCGTCTCGGGAACAGTGTGTGTAAAATTCTATAGTAACTCTATGTATTTAGCCACGGTCCGATTTGTTTTGTTTGAAATACGTGGTCATGAATTTGAAGGAATAGTCAGATCCAATCTTTTAAAACAAATGAAGGCAGAAATTTTATATTCTGAAAGATTCCTTTCTTTGAACAAGGTGAAAATAAGATTTTTTACCAAATTGAATATCTCCTACATGAGATGTGCCTGGAAGAACCATCCCGCCGCATTGTCTATTTCAAACTAAAGCTGGAAGGTATGCAGTACACCCTTTGCCACATCAAGGGGACCCTCAACTCAGCTGCTGATGCCCTGAGCCGTGCCCAACCACACCCACCCGTACATCCTTCCTTTGACAGCCCAATCCCTGACAAGCACCTCTGCATTCTGGAGACAATGAAGGAGATCAGGGACACCAGCCAGCAAACCCAACTCATCCAGCAGTGCCATGAGCAATGTCCTCAAGACACTCAAAACAAGATATTCCTGGCCAAAAATGCATCAAACCACTTTCCAAGCACTTAAAGACTGCCACCACTGCATCCGGTACAATTCACCAACCACCACCGTGGGTACTGCACTGCAACCAATCCCTTCCACTGCCCCAGGCCAGATCCTTGCCATAGACCTGGTGCCTTTGCCTGATGTCACTGGCCCCCACCACTACCTCCTTCTTGTCATGGACCATTAAATTTGCAGTTGCAGTGCCGGTGCCAACAGCACACTCATCCCACATTGTAAAGTTCTTACAACACATGTTCACCCAACTAGGGGCCCCCAAGGTGCTGCTTTTGGATCCTGGCCCCCAATTCCATGCCATCACCTTACACAACCTGCTCCAACAGTACCATGTGCAGCATGATACTTCTGGCCAACGCCACTTTGAGGGCAATGGTGCCCTGGAATGCCTTGTCCAAACCATCAGTGAAATGCTGCCCAAAGCTGGAGCTACAGACCAGACCTGGCCTCAGTACCTCCCACAAGTTGTATGCGCCTACAACTGCCGCCTGCATACCACTACTGGTGCTGAACCGTATGCTGTGTTTTTCAACAAACCCATCCAACTCCCTCTTGACCTTGTCCATGGCACATCTGGACTCCCTCCCCCAACATCCAACATTGTCCAGAATCATACCCGGTGCACCACCTCCACCTGGCAACTTGCTTCTGCCCAACGCAGACCCATCACCTTTGATCCCGGTGAAAAGGTTCTACATGTACCCCGACAGGACTCCCAATCTATACATGCCCGCAGCAGACGCTTCCAGCCACAACATTTTGGACCCTTTGTGGTCCTTGAGCAATTTCCACGTCAGCACTACCTTTGCACAGATGGCCTCAAGCAGTATGTCCTTCCAGCTTGGGAACTCCAACAATACCCTCAATCACCTTTCAAAAAACCAGGGGGGGAGAGTCAGGGAGGAGACCATAGCAGGTCGCTGAATTACACATTAGCAGTAACCTTGTCTTAACCAAGTCCCACTTACTACTCTGAAGTGTATCCCTTTTTGATAAATATACAACATCATTACCTTTACTGTTGCAAATCCCATAGGTTGGTTACGCACCAACCAATTGATGTGTTTCAATTTTCTGTTCCACCCTTGCCTCACTCACTCATATGGGTAAAAAGTGCGACCTGCGATTTTCCACAACTAATAATGCAGGAACTTCATCATATTTGGGACTGATGACTACTAAATTTCAATGAATACTGTATTCAGAAAAGATTTCCCGAGGCTTCCTGGTGTGAAAGGCGCAGAGGAATTCAAAAGCCAGTCTATTGTTTGTTCTGCTTTGCTTGTCAGTATTTTTATGAGTATATTTCCAGGACCTTTTTCACTTAAAAGCCTCGGGAAATCTTTTCTGAATATTGATTGAAATTTAGTTGTCATAAGTCCCTAATATGATAAAGTTCCCGGGTTATTAATGAAAAGCATCGTTTCTCTCCTCTATAGTTCTTATGAATGATGGAAATTAAAAAAAAGAGTTACTAATAATTTTCAACGAATTGGTAAGTTCACAAAATATTGCTGTGATAGCAACAATGAAAGAAGCCGGATTCCTAGAGAAATGAAGCCACTTTTTCCCCTATTGACTGAAGATGTCGCAAGGGAAAATTCCAAACGTTGCAGGCAATGTGAAATATTCCCTACAAGTCCTCCATAACTCCGTTTCTTTATTTTTCATTAACACTGATTCCGAGTCACCCGAGAATTAAGATCAAACTAGAAAAAAGTCCTGAATATTCACTTCCCTGTTCAAACATCTTTTTAATGTTTTCGAATTCGCGTCAAATAAATTTTATAAACTTTCAATTCTCATTGAAACAATTCATTTCTCTTCATATTTCACAATAGAATATAGAATTGAAGTTCAACGTTGGTAACACTTAAGGCACTATAAGTGAAAAAAAAACTGGGAACGCACTTGGATGACAAGAGGATTCTTAATTATCTTCGTCTTCAAATACTTCTCCGGCCAAGATCGAAGAATCAAGCAGTCATAAGTTCATCGCCAAAATATCTTTATTATCCACGAAGAACTCTTTTTCGATTCCCACTAAAATTTCGATGCAACAAAGAGTTTCAAGATAATCTGTAGAATTTTCCTGGGCCTGCCCGAAAATGGTTAAAAAGTGTAAGAAAGGTTCCAAAAAGAGCCTTTTTATTATTCAACGGTAAAATTCACGTTCACGTCAATTCTGTTCTTTTGGATCAATAATGTGCAAATCTAAGGAAAATATGTGTAAGAGGTGCGGAATTTGAAAACAGATGTTGAATATCTCTTTTTGCATTTGTTTTTAATCTGCGCAAGGAATTCAGTCTGACACCAGTAAATTGTAAATGACTACGTATTATCTGTACCAGATTCTGGCGAACCGGTTGAAGCAGCATTAAAAATCATTCAAAACTCGAATTCAAGACTTTGTAACCTAAATTTTCTTCAAAAATCACAAAAATGAGTAACTTTCTAGAGAAATTTCGATATAGTCCGAATCTTTCTAACAAGTACGCGTGGAAATCAGCAATCTTCATTGCATGCGTTTCAAGAATTATTCTCGATAGGATCAACTCAATGAGAAATTATTGACAAATCATGCCTTCATTTGCATCAGTCAAAGTCTGGAATCCATTTGGAAAATTCCATCAGCATAACTATATTCCGAGTGTTTATCATCGTGAGTAAGGGAGTGGTACAGTAATTATTTATAGACTTCCTGAAAGATGTCTTCAGAAAAACAGAGAAATGCTAATTATGGCGAAATGCGCGAAAAACAGCAAATTGAGGCAATATATGAACAATAATCACTTCCGAAATCAGCAAAGAAGCTCAAGTCGTTTCTTGATTCACAATACATGATGAAAATGACACCTAAATTCAGAAGCGTAAATTTGGTGGAACCAAAAACTGATTTGATCAGGTCAATCCGTTGAAATTTTGACCATATACATGATGTCCAATGATGACCCCATCTTCATGCAGAAACTTCTGCGGAGTTGGAATTTATCAATATTATGAAGTAGGTGAAAAAGGCGTTCGCCATCTTGAAATGAAAATACAACACATTAACAATACGAAGCACTTCTACGGTGGAAGAAAAATTCGGTCAATATTTCTCACGGAAATCATTATTCCTTTGTTGACAGGAAAGAATCCAAATCCCTTGAAGTTTGGAGAGTTTCTTCCATCTCGCAACAAAATCTGAAACTGGGAAAAGGGATTATGCATTAATTATATGTGCTTCATGAAATACGATATCGCATGATTTAAATATTTTCAGGTCCCTGAAATATGTGTTGTTTTTAATGTGCAATACTCCAATGGAAAGATAAATTGCTCGATAAGAATTCAAGAATACCTGGACTTTGTCAGAATCATTCAAACGACTCATGGACATTCCTTGAATCTTCTGAATCGCATCGGCTTCCTGGAAAATGTTTATGCGAATTAAAGTTAATTGCGCAATGGAGCCGCAAAAACTGGATGACTGAAATAAAGGGATATTTCCTTTTTTAAAAACGAACTAGATTCACATCTCATGATTCCCATGCTTCATAGGCCTGATATCTGCTTTCACGGCATGAGTATCTCTTCGCCTGCTCTCTGAATTCTAAATTTATGATGTATCAAGCATATTGCGATTGCATTCCGATTACTTCAACACGGTCTGCGTCACTTCTGCAATATTTAGATTGATTTTTTTCACATTTTCGTATATAATCCTTTGGAAATTTCAAAAACTGCTTACAGAAATTTCCTCCATGTATAGTTTCATGCTCATGTTCGGACTTCGGAGTGATACAATTTCAACCTGTCTCGGAGTCTTTCAAAATATGTTAACCACGAATAACCTTCCAGTTTTTCTCAAAGGCACAGACCAATTTGAAACATATATTACCATAAAAATGCAGTTTCGGAAATTAAAATGTGAAAAATTATGAAGTACAGTATAATTTTAAGTATAAGTATATGGAGACGCATATGAACAATTTTGATGGAATTTTTCCTTTCCCACATTGACATCAAAGGTCTCGACCATGTAACTGAACTAAAGCAATAATAAAACATTCATCGTCGTCATCGGGATTTTATCAATTTCAAATTTGACATTTATTTTCGAAAAGTTTTCCAAAAAGAATAAGCTGTCAGATGATCTTTTTATTTTCCTCTTGTGCGGAATTTTTTCTGAAAACAGAGGAAGTTCAGAAATTACGAGTCTTTGTTAATTGGCGCGTCCCGGGACGCGCCTGTAACAGCAAATTATCCCTCCAACAGGGCCGTAAAACCAAAAGTGTCACAGCCCTACAAAAAATTGCCGATAATAAATACAAACCCATCTTTGGGGCCAACGACTTGCCCGAGCACCAAATAACCCCCATCCCAACCATTTGTCGAGAAGATCAAGTGTCTTGAAAGTGAGACCAGACTTCACCAGCTGCTGGTCGTCTGCTCGTATCTCCTGACGTTCAATACGTTAACTTCTTTTTTCGCGTCTAGTCCTTGATTTTGTCTACTGTGAAAACATCTCCCTCTTGTCACCTAAAAACAATTTGTCTCAATCCCAACAACCATGTGCAGCCTTGTAAAAATCCCTGCAAATTACCAAAACACCCGGTTTTCGGGAAAAACATTTTTTCAAACCTCTCAAATTCTCTGTTCCGAAAAACACCAGGTGCTGGTATTTTTCTGGGTCCAACACCCAGCTGCTGGGACACCCTGCAGGTACCATGTTCCCCCGCCCCTTTTTTCAGCATATAAGCCCCTGATTTTTGGGGTGAAAACACAGTCCAGTCCGAATTTTACCGTCGAAGCGGCGTTGCGTTGCGTTGCGTTGCGTCGTGTGCTATCGTCATCGAAAAATTGCCTAAGTCCGCGAAATCTCTTGTGAATATTTATCTGCTAAAAACTGTTGTGCATATTTTGCTGCGTATATCCTTGTGAATATTCTGTACCTGTGAATTTCTGTCGCTGATTGCTAAACAAAGGGCTTGCGCTTTTTTGGGAGAGAATCCC
>CAJPEX010005340.1:0-16786 GCA_905338405.1 Notodromas monacha | reverse complement strand
TAAACAGAAAGATATGCGAATGATCTTAGCGCACACGTAAAAAAAGTTTTTAAAAATCAAACTTCAATAACACAATACAGTACAGTACTTACAACATATCAAACTTATTTATCTTATACTTACTTACTTATCATGCATCAATAAATTCAACTGTGCGTGAAATACAGAATTGGAAGCCTGATTTTGAGCTAGACCAGCTTAAATCTTCGAAATTTTACAGCAAGGCTTCAAAAAAATGTTAATCTTTGAACTAACCAGTTTCGGTCAAGGTTATGAGGGCAATGCATCTTCGCAAACAACCAATAAAATCAGATAAAGGCAGCGAAAAAGCAAGAGACTTCGATTAACTCCGAGATTGTAACACGTTCATTTTATTCCTCCAAAAATCTGCAAATTATTCCATGATTCAAAATCACGGTGAACAAAATTTTAGAAAAATGATTTTTCGTGAAAATTTTCCAAGAAAATTGAGAAGAAACCGTCAGATTTGCATCATCGGCGATTCAAAGGTGACTGGAATCTATTCAACCAGGTTTACAGTAAGATATTCTCCAAATAAATTATACTTTCCATAGAATTTACAATAATCTTTCGTCTCGCACGTAGTATTTTTCACATGCAGGTAAAGTTACGCTTTTTCCCCATGGCCAGAGCACGTAAAAAAAATACACTAAATACATATACTATATATTCGAAGCCTATGCACCTGCCTTGTGTCACGAAAATGGAAGCCGGAAGTGTCCAGACACGAACACATCTGTTTGTCTCTGGCCGCTGAAAAGACTTNGAAGTGTCCAGACACGAACACATCTGTTTGTCTCTGGCCGCTGAAAAGACTTTTCGCGGGAAATCATCTGCTTGATGCGCCGGAAATGGCGGCGAAGGGAATTGGCGCTGACACATTCTTCTGCGAGAAACTGAAGGGGGACTCTTCTGAAAGGCTCTGTGCTGGCGAAATTGATTTCTCAGTTGATATTTTCACGTCATGTGCTGATCCAGTGTCTTTTTTTTTATAATTGTCTCTCTTCCGCGGAAAAAGTTATTAAAACAGACAAGGTTTTCTGTGGGAAAATATTAGAAATTTTGGAGAATTTGTCAAATGGTAGCTGGTCGCAAGAATTGATTTGAGTAAAGGCTCAAATAATTAGTGTTATCAGGTTAAACGTAAGTACGCCTACACACTTTCTTGAAAGTGATCCCACTTCGTGAGCAAACCCCTTTTTATCATGTTTGGTCGAAATTTTCAAGCACGTTTTATTACATAAATTTAAACACTGTACCAACAGTTTTTGCACAGCTTTTGAAACTCCAAGGATGGAAACGCAGGGAAATTTTTTCCGTGACTTAATACTGCATCCAGGAACAACTGTTCAGGAAAAGATAATAATTATCAGCAGGATTCTAGAGATTTTCGCAATAAAAATATCAGTAGACTTGTTAAACAAGTATTGTACGTATAATCTAATCCAAATCATGCTTCAGATGCAGAATACCTTAAATACAGCCCTAGATATCAACCACGGCGTTTGTTGTAAAATGACCAGCACAACGGACGTCTTTTTTATTTAACGAAAAAATACATAAAACACGTTTTGCCTCGTAAGGAAATGTGCTGATTTTCATTGGTTATCGAGAAATTCCTCGGAAAATATTTGAAATTCGAAGGTGAAACAATTGATAAGATGGAATGAATACCCTGTTATCATCCGGGCTGCGAGAGCAAAATTTCTGCACCGGAAAAAACCTGCTTACGTACTTGGCAATTCCGTGGTAAGATCACGTTTTTTTCTCTTTTTTCCCGCGTCATACATTTGGAATTAAATAAAAATTAGTATCATAAATAACACTGTTCTGCAGACGACAAATAAACTGAGTGGCAGGGTTTCTTATATTGCTGTATACACATGTATATATATGCACGTTTCGCATCAGTAGAAAGCAAGTTGAATTTTTTTCGGAAGACTCCTCGTCGTCATTCCTCAAATCCTCAGCAGAGAAAAAACCCCCAGGTCGTTACAATGAAGAGAAGTGGAGAAGCTGCTGAGGTTGCCGGAAGTCGCAGGTGTAAGAGGCCCGGAATTCCCAGCAGACTCATCCAATTTGCCTGACTGGCACATGCGTCCTTCCTGTCTGGCATTTTCAATGATATCGCGGTGAGTTCATTTCAACAAATGCCCCCTGCCGTCATCGACCCGGGTTTATGTAGAAGAAGAAGAAAAAGAAACTTCGTCTTCGCAGAAAGGCGACTTTCAACCCGCTTCATGAAACGCTCTTTTTTTTTTCTTTGTGAACTGGCACTGTCGGAGGGTTTCAAGAGATGCTCCTCAAAAAATTAAAATAAACTCTGATTTAGTCATGAGGCTGTTTCTGGTGGAATCTGATTCAACCCTAAGTATTGAGTGTGAATCAAGTCAATTCGACAACCAGAGAAAGAACGCGTCAAAGAGGAATTCCACGAAGAAAAATCTGCAATGCATTTGAGTCATTTTAAAAACTTGAAAGGCATACAAATGACGGCACTTCGGTTGATCCCGTGAAAAAAATTTGATGCCGAGATCAACAAACGTTAAAAAAAAGAAGGAACATACGTCAATCGCCATTTAACAGGCAACAGCAAGGAAGTCCTTCTCTCCACTAACGAGGCATTTTAGAGATATTTCCTTTTTTAAATGAGGTAAAAATTTTATAAATTCCTGAAAAAGTTTCCAAAATAAGGAACAGTGTAAGCGTTTTTATTCAAGTGCATACCAAAAAATTTTCCTTTAAAAAAATTAGGTCACATTGAATAATATACTTTTCTGCAGATTTTAAACAGTTTTAGTATACGTCATACTTAGAATTAATGCAGTGAAATTTACCAGGATTTTTTTCAATTTTTCAGCGGCTAAAATTATTAAAAAAATATATAAATATGTGCTCAAATCTAAATGGCGCATTAATATATGAAACAAAAACAAAAACGAAATTTCATTCCAGCGGTATTTGTCTTTATTTCAAATTTTTGGTCATACTTCGTAAGATGAATAGAAATTTGTGTCATGGAAAACCAGGGTGAGGGTGTTTTGCAGGGATTCATTTTTCTAAAAATTGTTGTCTCAGAAATCAAGGTCTTACATGAAGGCATGTGGTATTTGAGTGAATAGACGGTATTCTGAACAGCTTCTGTGCATCCAATTAAATGGATAATTTCGACGTTTGATCAAATCTGTGTTGGAGTTGTCAAAAATTGAGATTAAACTCAGCTCGGGGAAATTTTTAAAATGTGGGCCAAATACTGGCTGTTATTGGACTGCGTTTCACAGTCTAATGAATTTTTGCCAAATCCGCGTGCAAGGTAACAACCTGTTCTTCTTGGGGGAGCTTTGTCATATTCGCACAGGACGCAAAGGTTTGCCAAAACCCGGTGCAAAACCTGCAGTGCCCTGTCGCATTTATGGTCAGCAGCAATAACAAACAAAAGCTCGTTAAACCCCTCACCCCGAGCTTTGATGCAGAATAAAAATTGAAATACTGAACAGTATTTACAGAAAAATCAACTATTTATGCGACGCGAATCTAAAATTAAAATAAATAACAAACATGATCTGAAGCAGACCCACCTAAGACGCCATGCAGAAAAATCGTACACGCGAATGCGTCATTGATATCATTTAACATTCATTCATGTCATCATACATTCTGGGGAGACAGCATACGATGGACTGAATAAACTGAGTGTCGACAGTAGCTCTTTATGCCTCAATATTGAATCCATCCCAGTCAACACAAATCCTTGAGAAATTATGTTTTTTCTTCTTCTTATTTTAGGAAAAACTGCTGTCGATACCACGAAAGCAGGGTAAAAGAGGAAGATCAGGGGACGAACGTCGACACGACATTGCCCTCATTTCAGGGAAGTTGACCGAGTTTCGGAGACGGTGGACACTTTCGAAATTATGTGTATGTTTTCTGAAGCAATTTTTAAATTTATTTTCTTTCTCTCAGATTCAATTAAAAAATTGAAAGCGGGAGATTTAAATCATGGAAGTCGCGGATATTGAGCAACCGCTACGTTTTTCGCCACGACTGTCCTGCTGAGGCACCACAACATTAGTGAAAAAGTAATGCAGAAAATCAAGAATTTTGAGACTTGTGATCATTATGTCTCGGGAGTCCCGTGGAGAAGCAAAATAACCCCTATTGCGTTCAATATTTGTCGGTGAAATGTCGGTCCCAGCAAATGAGCCCGTATCCATGCCACTGTCAGTTTATTCGTTCCNAAGTTGAGTGTTGTTTTCCCATATACTTACGTTATATAATTTTTAATTGGTGTTTTATGGAAGAAATATTCTTCAGAATTCCATGAAAAAAATTTTGTTTGCCACTTGAATTTGATTCAGTGAATATCTTTTCAACCCAATAAGAACATTTGGAGCATTGAATAGTATACCACTGTACTGTTCATTGAAATGTTGGCATCTGTAAAAGTAACATCCAAGTCACAAAAAGAGAAGGAAGTCCCTCTGTGCTACAGGTGTTTTTTTTAATTAGCTGAATGGATGGGGAATTGATGGGAAAAGTATCAAAGAATTTTTCTCACATAGATTTTAGGGTTTGAAATATCTGCTTCTTGCAATTACGCCAAATAGAAGTCAATTTTCCTAAAATGTATTGTCAATTTTATCATGCAATGTCCTCATGTCAAGTCAGTGTCCCTATGTTGGGCCTTTTTATGATTTTTTATCGAAAAATAAATGTTCCTATTTCAAATTGTCCCTATGTCGAGGTGTCCGCATGTGGGGGTCTCACTGTATATCACTTGACGCAACTAAAATTCTGCATTAAAAATGCCCCCATTTAATTTTTACCATTCCACCAAAGATCAAAAATAAACAAGCACTGGTTTTCGAGAAATCAATGAACTGAATGCGCATGTCGCCCTTTATTATGGCATTCAATCCTCTTATAGTCAACCACGCCCAACCAGTTCCAGACAGATTTCCTTTCTCGGCGTATACATAACTGTACACTTGAAAAACCTCTCACGTACACTGGGCACAGTAATCCTAAATCTCGATCCCGTTGGAACAGCGTCGCTCCACACTTATTCCAACGCAGTAAACGCACGGAGACCAAGGAAAACAATTGACGCATTTCTTCAAGTTAACGGCTTGAAGATGCTGTCACCATTTGAGAGCCACAATTCACCCCCACCCCCGCTTTCCGTGACGTAAAATTACTAAAAACAAAACAAAAAACAGCGGAAACGCTGGAAGGAAATGGTTTCGCGATGGTAAATCCTTTGAGAAGACGACAGCAACAACGACGTTGCGAACGCGTTTTATTTTCTGGAAGATTTAACATCATCGTCGATGATAATGGGAAATGTCGCGATTAGCATATCCGACTCGTCAAAAACTTTCCCGGCGTCAATTTTATCCGGTGTAGTAACGAAAATTTTCCTTTTAAAAATATGAGCTCCTATCAAGAAAATATGTGAAAGATCAGGCAAGAATGCGGATCAGTAAACAGTGAAGAAAAATAAAGCAGTCATACCAAAAATAAATAAAAAATTAATAAAATTGGTGTAGAAGAGCGGACTTTAATTTGTGCTCAGGAATTGCCTTGTGTTGGGATTTTTTGTTATTCTAATAAAAAGTATGGTAATTCATGATTCATGCATTGGCATGTGCTGTGAAGAACATGTAATTTCTTTGAATATATATACATTTAATGAATTAGGTTTCATAGGCCGGAATGTGTGAAATGGATGCGGGAATTTTTTTTTTTTTTAAATTTTCACCACTGACAATTGGGAAATAAAGCTTGTTTATCAATCAAGGGACTGCTGGAATAATTTTATTTTCAGGAATAGAAAACTCATTAGCTCACCAACATTTTTCGCAGAGAATAAAATCTTTGAGACCCTTACATGTGAAATTCAAAAAATACGTAAAACATACTTTTGTGCAATATCAGCTCTATCGAACAAAATGCTGATTATTTATGTGGAAAAAATTCTGCTTCTTTTCGTTTTTTTTCTTTACAAACAATCGGGGAAGATCAAATCTGTCTTTTTTCACACCCTGACAAGTGTTTTACTCGACTAATATGGTTGAATGTCGGGGAGGAATGCGGGCTCCGAAAATAACTCTCCCTCCATGGAAAATTCTTTATCCGAAAAAGGCGATGCATATTTTATCCGGAATTAATGAATGATGGTTTTTCTGGGAACTGGGTCAAGAACGACTCATCTGTTTCCTCGGGTTGCGAAAGCAGGATAAAAATATTCGGTAGCACACCGAATTAAGATCGACGGGGAGATAATTCCTACAATAAAGCCGGAACGGAATGGTCTTTCGCAGCAATGCCAGTGGCAGCGACACTTTGTACCATTTGCGCGCAAATGCGACTTCTTGTTTGACATTAAACAGAAAAATGGCCTTATTTCCTTTCCTCTTTGGGCAATGGATGAAATGAATGTGTGGTTATAAATATATACGGTTCGCCCACGCGACACATTTCTTCGTCGACCCCGACGCAGACGCATGAAAGGACCAACATTATCGTTCACCAGCGTACGTCACGCGTATAGAACTTCAGCAGTGAACACTGAAATCTATGTATCCGAAGTTTACGCATGGATGTGCTACCTTTTCTCACATGTTCGAAATGAATCTAAATCGACTTAATTAACACTGAAACAACACATATTTCCATTACCCAAATTTTCAAGAAGTTTTTATATACAGCAGTGTTCCCCAACCTTTTTGAGCTTTCGAACCAGCAAATTTTGATATAATCTCTCAAATAGTTTTGGTGAAAAAAAGAGTTTTTTATTAATTTCCTTTTCTTGTCCTTGATCAAGGAAGAGAAAATCTCAGAGGCCTCTGACTGGCCTGAAGCCATCGCATTGAAGACATATTTTTGCCAAGGCACTTGAAATTTGGGGGAGGGAGGAAAATGTTGGCAGTTTTCTACTTGGGTGGTTTTCCACCCAATTAATTCATTTAGGATGGTCGTTGTTAATGAAGAAGGGGATGGGCAGTGAGTCCCCAACAGGATCCTTGAATTTACACGAAAAGCCGAGAGAAGAATTTTCGCGTTAAACGTTTTATGCTTTCAAAGTACAGTATGAAACTATTTCTAATTTAGCGCTCATTTCCAATATCATTTTACGGATTTAACGTAACCTGCAATTCTACAATGAAGGGATCTCGGAAGAACGGAATACTTTGGTCGGCTTTATTGAAGCAGCAAGTGGTGGCCTATGATCACACAAATTAGCGAAGGTGATTTAGCGAAGGAAACATTTTCGTGCATCGACACTTAAATCACAATAAGACGTTTCGATGAATCTCGTAATTTTACAGAAATCGCTCCCGAATCGTTTTAAAAATTCAGCTCAGTGGAAGACATGAGAAAATCTTATTCCAGAGGTTTACATAAAGATCTTTGAAATCCCAAGACATGTTATGAGTTTATGTCGTGGTCTTTCGAACAGGCTTCAGGGCAGCGTAAATTTCAGTAGAAGAATATCTCAACGTGCCACACAAAAAAAAATGCAGTCGGTGTTTAATGGAATTTGTGCCACTCAGAATGGGGAATTTCAGTTCACGGTCGTCAGGAAAAAATGTACGCGTTTATTTCCTTCGAGAATCGTGCATATACTTCACGTAGCGATGAAAACTGGGAAGCTTTCGTGCGTGTGTCACGATCGCAGATTATAAGTTTTTTTTTTCATTTGAAAACGTCTCGAGTTGGACAAGAATGTCCATCAAACCGCCTGTGGCGAAATCAATAATAGCTGGAAATAGGTCGCGAAATCGCTGCGCTGGCGTCACTCCTTGAGATTCCATCGAAGTTTCGCCACCTTCCGAACGAAGAGATTTCCGGAACCGTTGGAACAATGTCAAATATTTGCTTTCATATCTTCCCCGCGCATCAGTTTCGCGATTTATGGAAAAGCCCGCGGATTTCCTTTTCATCCTCCTCTTTTTTCCCCCTCTTTGAAGCTCAGTTCTGAATGACTAATGAAATCGCGGAAACCCCATCACGAAACGAGTCACGCACGCAATGGCTCCAAATTTCCCCGGCACGTAACCCGATTAATCGCTGCGACGTTCTTCATTTGCCCGCTACTCTGGCTCCCATTTAGGAATCGTTCGGGAAAGGGTTTTATAACACTGCGGGGAAATGCGTGGATGGAGAAAAAACAGGAGAGTCGAAAGAGTTGAGTGCTCTTCACTTCACAGTTGCACTGGGGTAGTATTGTGATGCCTTTATACATACACGAGAACAGACACCGTTGAATAAGCCCCAGAGGGAAGCGGTTTCATAAAGACTTGATGAAAACGTATGGTGGATGGAACCCTGTGCCTTTCAGCTTTTCTTCCCTGGAGAGTGGAGACAACACTTGGGTTTCAGCAGAGGTTATGTAAGTATTTTCGACCACTTTTCCTTGCGTCGATCAGTCCGTCTAATGCGACATATGTCTCGATTTTTGTAGTGCATTTAAAAATAATGACATTATCTGGAAATTCGCGTGACGCCACAGCTCAAAATTTCCGAGGACCTGTCAGAGATCAGAAGGTACAGGAAGTACTTCTGTTCAAGAATATATCGAGTCCCAGGTAAATTCACCAGACGAAGAGCACCCACCGGACATTTTTCTTCAGCTTGTGACGTCCTCGTGTTTTGCGGGGTAATTCCAGTTTCGCGATGATTTCTGCATTTCACGGATATTTTTCAAATCAAGAACAGAATCCAATAGTGTTCAAAATGGTGAGGATGGAGCCTTCAAAACGTGGGATCGTGACGGTCGCAAGAAATACAAACCGAGTTCGAGAGCAGCGAGATTTTTTCCGCGCGTCATCCNTGTTGGGAAGAAGTGAAATACAAATGAAATAGATGCGCACCCAGTTTAAGGTTATTTTTTGCTTTTTGAAAACGTGGTTTTTTAGATTAATTTTTTAATCTACTATAATTATTTCGGAGACTAATTCATTCATAAGCCAAACCAAACAACAACAAAAATAAATAAATCCTAGAAAAGTGTCCCACAAATTGGTCTTTCAAATTGATCAGATTAAAATTGAATGTAAAAAAACTGCAAATGTTGAGCAAATATAGTTTTCAACTCGTTCCACAAGATGTCGTAACAAACAGAATATATCACATTTGGAACCCGAAAAACCTCATGAGTGTAGCGGAAAAATGCTGAGACCAACATGCTGTACTGTATCTCATAGATCTATATGCCAGACAAGGACGAACTCCACGAGGTTGCAACCCGGGTTTCATTTTCTTCTCAAGGGTTAGAAAAACCAAGCCTGGTGATGCGCAGAATGAAGCATTCACGAATCTGAGATTTCCGGGGAATGAAGCGCAGTAAAATATCTCCTCAGATGCTGTACAGTACAGTATTACAAAAACAAAGCATCGTGGAAATTTTCCAGAGCATTGAAAAAAAAAAGTTTTCGCTGTGAAGGTGACGACCATCAATTGTAAAATACTTCAAGTACAGCTTCGTAACTGAATACACCAGCGGCGCCCCGACGTGTGGCCGATTCGACTTGGGAGAATTTGAACTTAAAATGTCCCGAAATCCGGAAAATGTCTCGAGATGCGGACATTTTGCCAAAAACTCCGGGAAAATTTGTAATTTTCTCAATTTTGATGCTTAAAACAAATTGAAGTATTTATATTCTTTAAACAATTTTTACCAAAAATAAACCAAAACGGTCTAAATTTTTTGCTTCTTTTTAAGTTGTTTCCCTCAGATGTGCACAGCACAGTAAGACATGATCTTGATCTTTGTTTTCTGAGCTCATTTTCGTGCCAAAATGATCAGATTCCGTGTGGTTTTCTTCTGCATAATTACAGTGCTGTACAATATTTTCTTTGCTTTGAAGTTGAAGATTAAAAGTTGATTTAATTTTTCGAGAAAATTTTTCTTATTTTTCATTAGCACTTGAACCAATTAAATATGCTCCCATTGAAGCGGATTGGAAAACATGATGCAACATGCAGACGTCCCAAACGTAGGGGCAGGGTCCAAGCGCCAATTAATACGTCCGCATCTCGGGGCCTCGCTGTATTGTACATCACCCTCGATCCTTTCAAAACGTAAGCCGAAACCAAAGTTTCAAAGCTGGTTTAATTCCCTTCCTGCAACTGAAATGGTTGGGATGCTCATGCCATATCAGAAGAGATGCCCAGCAATCCCGAAGCATTCATGAGCGAGCGAGCCAGAAAGGGGGAATTTCCTTGCGCACACACGAGAAGAAAGCAGCAGTTTTTTAAAGACGCGGTGAGCCACAGAGATTATCCCGTCAATGCATTCTCATTCCTTTCCCTTGCTGGAGCCCGTGGTGGCACGTAATTTCCAGGAAACTTCGTGTCCGCGTGCGAGGGGCCTTTTCTTCCTGGCCCGTGTACCGTCACGCGTCAACGACATCCTAGTCTCAAAAAGTCGAGGGGCGAAGGAAACCCCGCCACGTTCGCCAGAACTCGACATTCGGTGTCAACGGGGGGTCAGGGAAATAATGGAGTCACGAAGGGTGTTTTCGAAAGTTCGTAAGACTCGAACATCCAGAGCCACTGCCATCGGACGAGGCCCAGATTGGACCCCATTTAATTCACAGAACTGCGATAGACGGTAAGTGGGTCCCCAAGATGCGGACGTAATTGGTGCACCGCATGTTGGACCTTGTTTTATTATAGACGTCAGTTCTCCTGTGAATAATAATCAAGAAAAAGTCCCTTAAAAATTAAATAACATATTTTTCTCAACTGCATGCTACAGAAAATACAAGTAAGTGCGCACAGAAGAAAACCACACAGAATCTGATCTTTTGGCATCAGAGGAGCTCAAGAAGCCATGTGAGGACTAAACACCCATCATGCAGAAAACAGCAAAAAATTAGCTTGCTTTTTATGACAAATTTTATAATTAAATTCTAACTTTAACTAACTCAATATCTTCAAGAAATACAAAAAAATATAAAAGAATATTTTAATCTCTCCAGATGTCTTGGAAAAGATTGTGTATCTTGAGTCTCAGTCTAGACAATGGAGGCAGATTTTTCATTCCTATAAGTGTCCCTAAGTCGAATTGTCAATAGGTGGGAGTGTCCGTATATGTTGGGGTCCCATTGTACTCTTCAATATTCCTGCGGATGCTAATGTGGAATTTTTTTAAAGTCACGTAACATGGAGAAATTTCAAAAACGAACTTGGGTTGTCAATTCAATGGGCTTCTTTTAGGTTTTATTTTTCTTCAAGGGTGCACTGTTTTTTTCAAAGTATTTAAGGCTCTTGAATTTGGTTTAATTCGTCTGCCCTCAGCCCAATAATGGAGTTCCAAAAAGAGGGAATTGTGACCATTTTATGGAACCCTATTCAGTTCCTCAAAGAATTCAAATACTGTATAGTATTTCGGGGACGTTTGGAGATTTTTTTCGATTTTTTTATGCATGTGGGGACTCGTTTATATCTCCGCTACAAATAAAAAATATATACAGTATCGGACTTTCTTTTAACGAAGACCAGCCCTAATTAATGCACCCTGTTACGATCTTTGGAGCAAGAGGATTCCAGAAAATGCTCCCATTTCACTCTCATTTTGGAGGTTTACCCTGACGAGAGGGAAGATATGAAAATGAGAGCATAATTCAAAGACCCTAAAGACATATCACTGAACGCATAAATTGTTTCAAGTCGCCTACCATTCAAATATCCCAAACACTCCGAATTCGTTTTCAATCCCCAAACTCTAAACTGCCATGCGAGGTCAAAATAAATTGCAAATTAAGTCTGGCTGAAAGATTATATTTTTTTCTAGAGAACAGGTACGTAGGCATCGACGTTTGCTTGCAGATTTCTGAATCAACAAGCCCAAAATTGCTTAAAATTTGAAAGGAAAAATTTGTTGAAGTGACTGAATGTCACTAAAACGCGGCGAATTCATTTATTTTTCGAAGCTGAAAGAAAATGGCATGATTCATAAGTGGGGAATTCCTTTTTTATTCCATTCACGAAAATTAATTTTCACACACTGTCAAAAGAACGCGATTCCACACTACTTCGGGAATGTCGTTTTTGCTTAACTAACCTTTTTGTTTTAATTGGCCCACAATCATTTTCTCAGCTAACATTTTGATAGCGGAGATTCTCATAAGAAGGCTTCTAGTTTTAGAACCAAAGAGCTGATTTAAGCTTCTCCGGAATTCGAGCCAGTAAAACTTTAGTTGAATTTTGTTCGTGTCTTCAATCACGGAAATAACTGCATCAAAATCGATAATGAAAATAAATTTTAAAGAGCTAATCTGTCAAGGCTCACGATGTGAAATCGTGTTAAAAATGTGATCAATTTTTCAAATCATATGACCTTCATCAGAATTTCTGAAAACTTTTGAGAATCCCCTTTATAGGCAGTCTCGAGCGTCAGCTGAGTTTCTCGTGACAAATTTACGTGACGACGAGTCGTCGGCGATTTTTGCCGCCTCCTCTGGAGTGTCTTCATCTTATTCCTGCGTCTGATTCTAGGGCGCCGAAACGACGACCACATCTCAAGGAGGCGGAGATGTGTTGAATGAATTTATGGACTACCCCGGAATGCCTGGAATTAAAACCAACTTGTCTTCATCTCCACGTTTTCTCCGTTTTCTCCGTCGTCCTTGATGTCCGGCGGACGCCATTCCTCTCTATTTATGCCCCCCTGTATTCTCGACACCTTCCGCGAAACAATCCCGAGAAATTTCATGGCGAAGTCTTCTGTTTTCATTCAACGTAAATATTCATTTCCCAGTTTCGATATCAATATTTTCGCACTTCAAATCAGCTGAAGTTCCCAATCCTTTTTGGGCCCAAGGACCCCAAATTTCCAGAAAAGTTTTCACAGACCAGCAAATTCCAAAAAGCAATCCTGTGGACCAGCAAATTTCACCAAATTGTTGAAAAACCAAAAATGTTTGCTTGAAAGACTTTACGGCAGACATTTAAAAGGTTTCTGCTTTTCTGCAAAACTCAAGTAAAGAATCAATGATGAAGCAGCTATAGTGGAATGTCTTCAAAAAATTAGTAAGGTTGACTTTAAAAAAGGTTTCTCACAATGAATAAGTAAAATTATTAATTTCAGCAGGTGAAAATTGTCTGAAGTCTGACTAAGGGAAAAGCCAGATTTTATTTTTCAGTATATCAGTTTAATTTAAACTGTCATTGTATTATCAAAATTTCAGATGAAGATAGACTTCATTTCTGGTTCTGATAAATTTAACACGCTGAAGAAAATGTTCTACTGACTGGCAAAAAAAATTTGCGGACCAGCACCGGTCCGCGGACCACGGGTTGGGAACACTGCTTTAAATATTACATTTATGTTTGTTTACAAAGAAGGAAATTTGAATATATTTTATTCGGGCATAATTCATTTTTTTACGCGCGAGACAAGAGCAAAAAAAATGATTAAACAGCTCGAACTTCTCCATGAGAGTCGCGAAGGTTTTATTTTCTAAAAAATATCAAAGGCTAATAACAGCTTCAGAGTAGTGACTGGAGAATTCAAGTCTTTACTTGAAAGAGAAATGAATTTTAAATGCGAGGTAAGGACATGTACTTGTTCACATATGGATATACAATATTAGCTTACGGGCCTAGGGAAGAAACATTTTTTGGTTTATCATTTACTTTCAGAGTACGCGTTTTGGGATCATATTTTTGGTGGGAAATGGTGCGTTTCCACTTCTTCTTACTCACTTTCAATGTCGACTTACGATGCGGATGATGTGATGCACAAGAATCGTATTCTGATTCATACGTATTTGATCTGAAGGACTGAATCGATTGTGATTTGAATATCAACTCATTCATGCAGATAAAGATGCATATCGCTTCTATAAGAAAGGCTCGGGAATTGAAACGAGTTCCAAAAATATCCCCGCATGTTATGCGGCACGATACGAAATTCATTCCACAACAATTGAAGGATAATTCGTCAGTTAAGGTTGGAGTTGAACGCATAATGAGAAAGGTTGCTTCAATGCCCTGCTGTTCACTTCTTCGACGATCTTGACAGTTTTTCCAATTCGAGGAAAGTTAGGACTCCTTTATGTTTTACGGATCGAGATAATTTGAAAGTCGAGTATCGAAGATTCCCCTAACTTTGGAATCGTATGCGACAACTTGTCAGCACCAAAAAGTACGAATGAGCGATTGACGCAAAAAGTTTCGTTCGGAAATGATGGAATGAGGTCGACTTGCGTGTGGGATCGATTTTCCGTGGAATGAGATGGAAAATACCTTTCAGCGGTAGTTCATGAATAATTCTCGGTAAACTCGTTTTATAGCGAAGATACGAAAGTCGGCAATATCCGAGATTTCTTCTACATCAGCTCAGCGTTTGACGGTTGCAGGTCATCTCTTGGACAAGTACATTTTCATGGAACAAAAATTGTACACATATAGCTCATCTTATTCCGCAGTTATGAATGTTCTGTCACAATATTTACTCGAATAACCTGTGCTTTTTTTTTCAAAAATAGCTACAAGAAATCAAGATAATCGAGTCTCGCCCCTATTGTCGTCTCAGAGTACTGTATAACGTAAGAAAGGTAGATTTTATCCGTATTTCTCCGTTCAGCAAATTTTCTTTTGGTCAAACAGGGATTTTTCACCAATGTATGCGGATTCTCCACAACGAAATTCTCTCTACAACGATTTTTTCTGGTCCCCTGAATTTCGATGTAGATAGAGTCCATCTGCATCGATTTTCACCTGCACAAATGAAGTGATGGTGTCTGATCAAAATTCTTTACCGAAATGTGATACAAAATGTATAATTTATTGAAGTGTAAATAATATTTCCCTTCAAAATAAATAAAATGTCCGACATCCTAGAGCGCATATGTAATCACGATGAGAGGGGTTGCATTTCTTCTGACATTTTTTTTACCTTTTCCATTCTGACATTTTTGCGGTCTGTTCATTTTTAGCCCCCAAAATTTTGGCATGAAATGGACATGAATCCCGAACTGTCAGTGAAAGCGGATTCCAACATTTTTTCTCAAATTTTTTTTTTTTTTATTTGCTGTAGATCATGAGAAACGGCCTCAACTTGGATCCTTTTCCTTGGATCAATAGAATTTTTACCTGATATGGCGTATCTCCAAAAATATTGAAAATTTGTATGCGCATGTGTTGGGCATATGTCAGAATTTTTAAGCAAAAACATACTGTGGTGGGTATCATTCTTCATTTTCTTCTCTAAGCGCCATGAATAAACATTACAATTTGAAGTTTTTCATAGAAATTCCGAAGGCGGGATGCTTTGTGTCGCGGTTTCTAAAAAAACTGGGGGGAAATTTTTACTTCAGTGGCCAAGAATATTTCTGCAATATTGGAAATACCTCGATTACGCACTGGCTTCATCCAAGTACCGTATTTTAATACTGTTTTCTTTTTGGGGATGGTGCATGCGGTCGTAAAAAAAGGCTACTTCTGCTTCAATTCTGTTCCCACGAACAGAAGGATAAAACCTCAGTGCGCTCTTCGGTCCGATTTCCTTCGGTTCACGCAGGAAATCCCAAGCAAACTTTCTGCCAAATGCATAGCATAGACCCGAAACCACGTCGTACATATGAAATCCGGAAATAAACAGACAGAAACTGCGCTGCTCATTTACGTTCGCTGTCAAAATAAGCTATACGGTGTTGTGTACATAGAGGAGAGATGAAGAAGCTTTTTACAACGTGACAAAAGAAAAGATGCGTGTGTCGCTCGCGCGGGAATAAAACATCCGCAACCGCGCACGAACGAGATGCTGATTGAGCCGGTGAGAATGAACAGTTCCGACTGTCTCGCTCATTTCCCCGAGAATATCAAGACAACTACAGTACAGTACAACAAATCCTCGGGATCAAACACACAGGGATGGATCACAGCTCGATGCTTCCAGGCTCTCTGTGTTATCCTGAGAGCCTTTCGCCTGCATCTCTGTGAATCATGTCAAACTTGTCGATATCGTCATTCGACGAAACGTGCCGGGGGAACGAAGTTTTCTCGGAGCGCGTGTCGCGCACTTTTGATTCCATCCTTGGAATAAGGTAGTACTGTACTGTACTGTATCGTACTTGATGTACGAGAACCTGACAATGATGTTGTACACTTAGGCTCTTGAAAGCGCCTGTTATTATTGGGACTGCGTGTGCGCTGGCAAGTTGTTCGGAAATTTGATTTTGAATCGTCTCTCGAAGAGCGCGAAGTCGATGTTTCAATGATGCTCTCTTGTTTCAAGATTCGATAAGTTTCTTATTCCATCGTTCACCGCAGGGATTTTCAAGCTTTTCTCCAGACTTAACCCTTTCCATAACATTGAAACCTCGGGCATGAGTACAATGCCCCTTTCAATGATTTGCAAAGATTAAGAACATAATTTATGGCACATACAGTTTATGCCTTTTCCGCATGGTCCAAACGGCACCATCGTTCCTTTTTGATTTTAAATTAATCGGTCAAATGTTTTTCTCAACACTTCAGCCCAATTCCAGGTTTATTCGCAAATTTTCGTTTCCTTCCTTCTTCAATTTACTCAAGTAAAAATGGCCGTTCAATATCCTCGTCTGCGATGACAAAATTCGCTGACTGCCGACACTCTTGTACACTTGATTAACGCTAACTTTTCCCGCTGACTCATGAACAGATTTTTCATGCCATCGTAAAATAGTTTCCCACGTTTAAAGTGAGTGAGGCGTTCCAAGTTTGTTCTGAGGTTACGTATCAGGAGATGTTGACTTTGTAATCTTATCTA
>CAJPEX010005339.1:0-16803 GCA_905338405.1 Notodromas monacha | reverse complement strand
GAAAAATAAAAATATTCTGAAAATTATCGGAACTGGACGCGTGTTCCATTGAATTCAGTTCAACTTTCTTGTTCATCAGCAAAAGCTCGTGCAAAACGCTGGGATGATCCAAGTGCGCTGCAGCACTAAGCAAGAAAGTGTGGGTGTTGTTTGATCCAAGAATTTCCTCTTTTGCGCTAAAAAAAAAAAACCCACATAATCTCATTAATGATATTCTTCGCGGGGTTAGGAAAAAAAGGAAAGAAAGTGGGAACTTACGTGGGTGTAATTGAGTCAGTCGAAGAAAGCCTCTTCACAACTATTTTAGCATACTCCTTCCCAAAAGTCCTCATGAACTCTTCCACTTCAGCATTATGGTAATCCGTCTACGAAAGCATCTGCATAGATTAATCCAGAAATCCCATTCTTTATAATGACCCACCAGCCTCTCTTAACTCTAAGAGTACACGAAGAAACCTTTGCTTTCGCGCGGTTATGGCCGTTTTTTAAGTCGGTGTTTACCGCACCCAAGACCTTGATCGTGGTTCTCTACTTACGAAACCCCAGGCTCGAGAGATTTTGAATTCTGAAAAAGTGTTAATTTTAGATTTCATCGAAAAAAAATTTTCTCGGGTAATTATTCTGACTTCAATTTTCTTTTCAGACTTCAGAAGCTGAAAATCTCGGACATGATCACGTAAGATCATTTCCCCAAATTTGTTTGAGGCATGGATAACTGCCGGATTTGTTCCCGTGGCTTTATTGAAAAGGAAAAATTTGTGTTCCAATTTGATGAAATCCAAGTCAGCTTCTGGAAATGGAGAATAATTAAAAACAAAAATGTCGTGGATTCAATCCAAATAGATAATCACCGTGGAAGTCTTGTGCATCTACAAAAACCCCATTTTTGAAATCAGCTCCCACTGAAACATTTGCGTACCTCTGCTCAAAAGGTGATGAAAATAATTCAGCCACACTTGAAGCTATTCCGATTGCAGGCAATGAAAAGTGCGTGACTTTGTTTCCTTGAAAGCCTGAAGGAAAAACGATTGGTTCATAAAAAAAAATTTTAGTAATCGATTACAGTACTTACTTTCTTCGGACCTTAAGCAAGCGCTTACAGGGTAATTCTGTGAGCAAGGGTTAAAGTGTTTACAAAAAAGGTAGCCTCAATCGCAGCCATCATTTTAACAGCTTAGAGAATAACTCCCTGCTATGGTAAGTGAACTTTGTATGTCATTCGATTTAAACTCATAAATTGAAACTTACGCTTTGACGATTAGAACAACGCATGTACTACAGGAGTTATTCTGCTTGTTGATGGCTTTCGTAGCTTCAAATTTAGATTCATCCCCGAAGTGGTCTTCTTGCACTTGTACCTGATTTTTTAAAAATAAACCAAGAGATGGACAAGAAAAACGGAATTGATTTTTAACATTTTTAGTAAATCTCGTCAAAATTTAGAGCTACTGTATATCATTAGCATCTCCGTAAAATTGAAGTGTAATCGTTCCTCTTTTGAACGATGTCCAATTTTATTGGTTTACGTGGGATTTTATTAATATAAACTGAATGGAACTTTTGATTAAACTTCTTCAGGGAATTAGTTATCACTCGCTTTTATTCAGGGATGAAAGGGTCAAAATAAGTTTAAAATAATCAGCCGCACAAAACGTCTACAAAAACTTTTTTGGGCTGCTAATACTGAAATTTGCCGGAAAATTATTTTTGACACTGCCTTTTTTTCTGGCAGATGTGTAACTGACGAGCTTTAAAGTCATACAAACAGTGANACGTGGGTGTAATTGAGTCAGTCGAAGAAAGCCTCTTCACAACTATTTTAGCATACTCCTTCCCAAAAGTCCTCATGAACTCTTCCACTTCAGCATTATGGTAATCCGTCTACGAAAGCATCTGCATAGATTAATCCAGAAATCCCATTCTTTATAATGACCCACCAGCGAGAGAATTGAGATTCTCATGTGCTTCTTTGGAAACGAAAGCGCGCCAATACCGGCAAAAAATTCAGCCACAAATGGCGTGGGTTCTGGAACTAGCACCAAGAGATGAATGCTTTGGGGTCCGAGCTGAGATTTTGAATTCTGAAAAAGTGTTAATTTTAGATTTCATCGAAAAAAAATTTTCTCGGGTAATTATTCTGACTTCAATTTTCTTTTCAGACTTCAGAAGCTGAAAATCTCGGACATGATCACGTAAGATCATTTCCCCAAATTTGTTTGAGGCATGGATAACTGCCGGATTTGTTCCCGTGGCTTTATTGAAAAGGAAAAATTTGTGTTCCAATTTGATGAAATCCAAGTCAGCTTCTGGAAATGGAGAATAATTAAAAACAAAAATGTCGTGGATTCAATCCAAATAGATAATCACCGTGGAAGTCTTGTGCATCTACAAAAACCCCATTTTTGAAATCAGCTCCCACTGAAACATTTGCGTACCTCTGCTCAAAAGGTGATGAAAATAATTCAGCCACACTTGAAGCTATTCCGATTGCAGGCAATGAAAAGTGCGTGACTTTGTTTCCTTGAAAGCCTGAAGGAAAAACGATTGGTTCATAAAAAAAAATTTTAGTAATCGATTACAGTACTTACTTTCTTCGGACGAATTCGTTCGCGAATGTCCCATTAAGACACTCGTTCCCAATTTCACAAATGTTTTTTCCATCGGAGTTAGCGTCGGTAGTAAAATTGTCGAATCTCTTATTGAGGGACGATACCATTCACTTGAAAATATGTCATTCGATTTAAACTCAAAAATTGAAACTTACGCTTTGACGATTAGAACAACGCATGTACCACAGGAGTTATTCTGCTTGTTGATGGCTTTCGTAGCTTCAAATTTAGATTCATCCCCGAAGTGGTCTTCTTGCACTTGTACCTGATTTTTTTTTAAATAAACCGAGAGATGGAAAAGACAAACGGAATTGATTTTTAACATTTTTAGTAAATCTCGTCAAAATTTAGAGCTATATCATTAGCATCTCCGTAAAATTGAACTGTATAATCGTTCCTCTTTTGAACGATGTCCAATTTTATTGGTTTACGTGGGATTTTATTAATATAAACTGAATGGAACTTTTGATTAAACTTCTTCAGGGAATTAGTTATCACTCGCTTTTATTCAGGGATGAAAGGGTCAAAATAAGTTTAAAATAATCAGCCGCACAAAACGTCTACAAAAACTTTTTTGGGCTGCTAATACTGAAATTTGCCGGAAAATTATTTTTGACACTGCCTTTTTTTCTGGCAGATGTGTAACTGACGAGCTTTAAAGTCATACAAACAGTGATATCGGACAATAAAAATATGGAGCCCCATTGAAGGCAGAATTAGACATCTCCTGTTATGCCCATATAAAATACAATCAGAAATAGTGCAAAAATGCAAATATAGCATTGTACTTGTTTCTCATTAACACGAAGCATTGTGTTCTATTTTGTTGAATTAATTTGAAATATTCCCAAAATTAAAATTCTCTAGTTAAGGATAAGGACAAAATTGAGGCCTTGATGGAAGAGTCTGCATTTAGAGCGGGGTAAAGATTGTCACTTTATAATGGGTATGGGTTCCTAAAATGTATTTTCTCTGAAAATAGAAATCCTACTGAACTCTATGGGTTCTCCGTAATGAACAGTATTTTTCAAAAGAGCCACGCAAATCAAAAAGTTTAGAAATATGGCTTTTGAAATAGCACGCGTCATCGCATTCGAAAAAAATAAATAGTTTCAAACGCTGGTCTTATTCATAACCGTTCAATCAGGACCGAAATTTGATATTAATTTTAAGGAGTCATAAACGCAATTCGACTTCTTTTTCTTTTAAATAATCCGTCAAAAGTTTCACGAGATGCAGCTTTTTAAAAATTGCCTCAAGTTTTCTGTAGACCCAAAGAAAGGACCTGCTCAAAATTGAAGTAATTTTTCGCTTACCATATGAATATTTGAAAGGTTAGCGGCAACTGACGATTGAATAAATCTTTGAACAAGATCACTTTCCTCCGGGAGCTTGTGTAAAGCAATGACCACAAGTTCTCTTCCAGTTCCATCGCCTCGTACAAACTGGTTCGCAGTCAGCAACACACAAAACAAATAAAACGCAAAAACCACACGCATTTTCGCACTGAAACCAAAATAATTAATGGCGCAGTTTCTTCCCTTGAAATCCCGCAGCGCATGAAAAGTTGAATCACGACTTGAATCCCCTGGAAAATATTTAGGGACAGACTGAAAATGGGGAGAATAAGAACATACCATGAAATTATTTCCCGCTTTTGAAGTCGAAGTGGCGTGTTTTTCTCGCGAACCGAGCTCAAAACAATTTTTTTCTTGGGATGTTATGATGAAGCGGACTGATCATTGATATTTTAAAAATAATACGCTGCTTACCATTTAGATCTCCTTCCTTCTGTGAGTAATTAGCGAGGATATTTGAAAATTAATGCACTTTCTGAAGGTCAGGTCACGTTGTGGAGTACAGGTATCGTGAAAAATTGGCCGATTGCTCTGAAAAGAAACTTCATAAATGACTCCGATCCACCACCTTCATCCCACGGCAGTCATCGAATGAATTACCAGGAATAGTAAAGAACTTTATAAAAAAAATTATACTCTTTTTCAAGGCGGATGGATGCACCTGCTGGTAGAAAACCAATTGCTATGGGTATAAGGTACAGACAAAATCATCTTTAGCACGATCGAAAGGAAGCAATACATTATATCGAATCGTGGAGTTTTGTTGAACCGAATTCTTCATGCTCCAAAATGTGAAGTTTTTTTTCAGTCCCTTTTTTCAGCCATATTTCTTCTCTTCTATAGGATCCAGATCAACATCGTTCTTGCTGGTCGTTCATAAAAATTGCTCCTAGCTGTTGACATTTAATTTTTCAACTTGAGGGGCAATTTCAAGTGTTTTGAGAAGAAATAGATTAAATTCATTCTGTAATAATACAAAATATGCAAGAAAAATCGCTTTTTTTCGGATGCATGATGCTCTTCACGCCTCAACCAACAGTTTCCCCATGACAAACACTCCATGAAGGTTTATACGCTCCTCTCGTGCAAAACACTTCTTCTATTAAGACTCAATCACACCAACTCGAAATTAGCCTGCAAAACTTGAATGGTATTAAACAGTAAAATCATAATATAAATGCAAGGAAGACGGATTTTCTAATAAATTTCAACTGAAAAATTGAACGATTTCTCAGTCACAACAGACCCGCGAAGGTTATATACTTATCGTACAGTGCACCTGATTAAAAGTTGTGTAAACAATTTCCAACTTTCAATTGACTCACGACTGCGTATACTGGTACAGTATCCATAAAACATAGGATGAACCAGAAATCTATTGAAATGATTCGACTAACTTTTATAGTGATCAATCTGGTTTTGTGAACAAGCTAAATTTTTTAAAAGGCAAAAAATCACAAATCCGACGCTCTTCAAAGAAAATTATAGAAGACGATTAAAATGGCGAATTAATTTTGTTGTTCGCATTCCAAAATGCGAATGATGTTCATTTTTAACGCTGGCGAAGAAAATTACGACATTATTTCAAGCCCCAATATTTCCAAGGAGACGAGATTCTGTACGAATACATTAACTCACGACATTTGAATTAAAGAACCCTTCAGCTTTTTTTGCTAAAAAATTAAAACCTAATCTCCCATTGCATAGAAGACAAATGAATACTTGCTTTTCTAGAAACTTATAAATTTCGAGAGAAGATTTCATTTAAACCACATGCATCTAAAATAAAATGTGTCGCAACGAAACGCAATTCCAGGAATTATGAAATATTCCTCAGAGGCGTCCAAAACATCTGATATGCCGCCTAAATTAATGATTTTTTTCACAAAACACGGTGTCAGTGTGACAGTCTCTTTAATGCACGAGAGTTCGTCGTAGAAGTCGTCGGGATTACGCATCAACAAGACGACCTTGAACTTCGCAGATTAATCCGAAACAGCGAATCTCCGACCGAGCGTCAGTTCTTCCTCTTGAGACCTCGACTCCTGTCATGTTTGATCTTGAAATCAGGTTATTATGTGGATTTCGAAAAAATAAAGAAAAGCTGTCGTGTAATTTTAACTGAACAGACGATGTACCGTGCACAAGTTCTCAAGTGATCAGCTCCAGATTGTACTTTTCCAATAGAAGCTGCTGGGATTAAGACGTGTCGAAATGCAGTTGACTCAAGTCGCCTTGCTGCTCGCCTGGTTAACATCGCGTGTCAACGTCTTAGCTGCTCCTGGACTAGAAAACAGTCATCATGTGAACAGCAACATCAACAGTGACTACGAATACTCGTCCGTGACAACAGAAGCCAATTTTCTGAGCCAGGAAGAACGGAAAATGATCCAGGAAATGATCAAGAGTGTTTATCATCCCCTGCCGCCTCGCACGATGATGATTACTAAGAAAGAAGTTAAAGCAATTTCAAGAATTCCTTCTCTTCAAAAATGTTGAAATTTTTTTTTTTTGTGGTTTCACTTCCAAGGGTTTTGGGAGGACCAGTCGACTGATACGACTGCCTTCGCAGATGACTTGTCCTCGTGGACAAATGCTGGACTTCACAGGACAATGCGTCGGTGTTTGGAATCAAAGTTCCCTGAAGTACAGGCTTCTGTGATGCCTTTTATTTCAAGATGCATCCATAAATAGCGCATGATTGTATTTTTTTTCTGAAATTTTTCAAGGAGAATACAGAGAATGTGGAATGAAATATTATATGAATCATCTGCACCTTTTTCTGCGTAAAATTTTCAGCGATCGGATACGATAGCGCATACATTTTGAGACTCCTATATATACGCTTGCCTTCGGGTAATGAATACATTTTAAAATTTTGTCAGCATTTTTACTTCAGAGCATAGTGCCGATTTTTTTGACGAATATTATTCAGGGCACGCAAATGCAGACCTGGGTAAGTAGTTAGATTTCTCGATTGAAATTTTATTGGATCTACACATTTTTCTAGGAATATCCCGTATGCTCCTTATATGGTGAATTAATTCGCCTAAAAACATTTTCAAATAAAAAAAAACCGCGTTCATGAAATACATTCATTGAATACTCTATTACAAATATATTACAAATATCTTGAAAAAGTATCTGATGCGTTTTATTTTCATATCGCCTAGAAGAAAACAACGTCAATAAAAAATAGAGAAAAATCTGGATATCACGTTAAAACAATTTTCTTATTGGATTTATGCGGGTATGAACAAACAATTCTTTTAAAACTTAATCTCAGATTGTTTTCTCATTCTGCAAAGATGTCGCTTCAGTTTTCGTCATGCGCAAAAATTTACACAGAAAAAAAGCACGATTTTATTTTTTGAAGCTCTGTTCCGACTCGAGCCAAATATTTATTTTTGGAACCTCGTCGAGGTTCGTGTGAAGGAACTCGAACATGTCCGCCATCAGTGGGGGTTTTGACTCGAACGCTATTTATTTTTCCTTTCTAATTCGAAACAATGTTAGCCATTTCGTGTTGTTGGTGTGTATCCACGTTCCTGTTGTCATGAAATCGTGCGAATCTTGGGGGATACAAAGTCGGAAGCCTCCGTTGATCACGATTGACTGATTTTCAAGTGAAAAAAGGAGTGGGAATGTGGATAAGTGTACGTGGTGAACACGATGAGCGTGAGTTCCATAGAAACGAAATGTTTGAATCGAATACAAATTAAATGAAAACAAATTTTTATTTACGTAAGTTAGGCTAAACATTGGATCAGAACACAGAACTACTTTCTGGTTCACGTCCGAGAACAGTTCAAAAGTCTTGACAGTTCCGTGCTTTGTTCTGCAAAAGTCTCAATGGAATAATGCTGCAATTTCACGATAAGTAGTTACTGAGAATTTCCAAACGTATGTTCCAGTCTTAGTTCTCGCAGGTTTGTGGACTTCTAGATTGAAAAATGCACTCGTCGTTGCTATAAAAATGCTTTAACTTTATTTTGTTCGAGTTTAATCATTTCGCCGGCAGTCTAAAAGTCTTACAATTTTAAAATAATTGAAATTTATTGTTGGTGAGAATAGTATCCCGGTCTAAAAATCAAATTTCAATCAGTTTTTGCAAGATGATGTTGGATGTGTGGATCCCCCTTGAAGTTCAATTGGAGAGTAAACATTGACCAAAATAATCAGAAACTTGACGAAGGCTTCAGTTTTTTTGTTCGACCAGCAGTTCGGAGGATTCAGAATTTGGAGTACTTCGAGAGTAATCAAATTTGTCACTACTAAATACTGTATCGACCATATTTTTAAACCATTCCTCGTAAAAGTGTAATCTGACACCGATTTCTAAACTCCCGGAAGAAATTCATCTGTTTTTCATCTTAAAATATTCCCGTTCTTGATTTTTGTTATTTTATTTCTCTTTGATGATCCACATACACCGTGGGATCGAAAAAAGCCGAAAAATACGACGAGAACCATGTTTTTAGCCAGTGGAACGTTCTTCCCGATCTGGTTATCGAGGAGATTTTTGGATATTTGGACATCAAAGAGAAATATTATGCGTCTCTCGTCTGCTCGAACTGGGCCTACATGTTCAAATCGCCGCGAGTGTGGAGAAAATTTATTTTGGACGACGCAACCCTTACAAGAAGGAAATTCAACTACTTTTTGGGTTACCAGGTAATGAGGCTAATTTTCAAGTTTCCACTGCTTTCCACGAGCTTTGATCAGATGCATTTCTGAAAAAGCTTTAACCTTGAAAAGTGAAAAGAAGTTTTAACCTTGAAAAGTGCATGGCAATGCATTACCAAAATTAATTATTTGAGTTCGAAGTACGGAAACGTTGCTGTACGCACTAGATGATCATTATCTACTGCGAAAGAGAGATGAAATATAACATCCCAGTAATTAAAAATAATTTCAAATAAACTATTTCTAATACTTTTGTATTGATAATTTATTCCACCGGATTGAAAGGTGTTGAAGCATGAGCCTTATTCGTCAAATATTTATCTGCCTATAGATGCACGTGCTTGGGCAAATAGTTCAGATTCCATATGCTGTATTTGATTAAAAAATGAAGCTAATTATCATGAAACATTTTTGTCAGCGTTCACATTCAAGAATCGCGGGATTTTCACTTGATTATTGTCAAAGAAAATGCGTCGCGATTGTATCTCAAAATTGTCTGGTATTTTGAAGCGAGTTTTGGACCACCTGCGGACTTCAGTATTCTTGTACAAGGTAGCAGATCACATCCGGAGCATTTTCATTCACCCCATGACAAATTTCTTCAACATGTACGAATTCATGAACATGGCATCTTCGTATGTGGAACGGGAGCCCGGTGTTTTGTCTATGATCCACACTCTGAGATTTACCTTCTCATGTCACTTGGCTCACGAAACCAGGGATGAAAATATTTTTGGAACCGGAGGAGAGATTCTGCGTGGTTTGAAGGTAAATTCAACTCAAGATTATATGCTAGCTTAGTGATATTATATGCTAGGAACAGTGTTGAAAATGTGATCGAAGCTCCATCTCGTAGCATTTTGCTGTTCTAAGCAGATTAAACTGATGAATGTGAAATTTTGCGTTATTACGAAACCCAGCTTTGATATCAAGCTATCAACGCTGTAGGGTGATAGATTCAACTTACAGCTGAAAATACCACGAAAAAGAAGCAGTAGACTACACAGAAGCAAACGGAATGATAACTTTTTACCTGCCCTGAAATTTTACTTTTCTATCCTCTTTTGAAATATTTAATTAAACCAAGCATCCAACCAACTCAACACACAACTAAAGCAGTGGCTTTTTGGTACATGAACTTGATCCTGAACAAAGTATGTTAACCAAATAGTTGGTTAACCAGATCCCATTTTCTCTTGATTAAGAAAGTACAAAAGATGTTCAATTTATTGGTTCAAAAACATTGAAAGTGCTCATGAAAATCTAGGAAAAGTGTCTTTGGAAATGCTTACTAGGCCTAGAAACAATTTAAATTTGAAAAAATGTAGAGTGGTCCCAGCACTCTCAAGCTTCTGGCAAAATTCTGGCATTTAAAAAAATGTAAAGCAAATAATTTAAATATATTTATCTGGCTTACAAGAAAACATTTTTAAGCAATCAAGAGCTTGAAATTGAAAGATTCAGCTTATTACCTGTTCAATCCTGAATTTCAGTTTGAAACACTTTTGATCAATGAATCAACAAGATGAATTGAGTTGGGCAGGACACCACAGGCTTTTGCTACCAAAAAAAAATGACCCATTCACGTCCGAACTAACTAGAATTTGGAAACGAAGTCAGGGTATGTTAACCAAGACCCGACTGTAATATAATGTAACACAAAATGAAAATGACCGATGCTGTAACGGGAATAAGGAAGTGGAACATCAGGTATCCTGGCATTGGCGTAACTTAGTCAACATTTTTCCCACACCATAAAAAATATTGCATCATAAAAGCATTTAAACCACAGAATAACTTTGAAAGGGAACCCATTCACCTCCAGATTTTTGCAATTCAGTTCCTCTTTTCTTCAATAATTTGAAAATTGAAGTAGCCCGAGAGAGAAGCGAAATTTATTTTCAGAACTTCTGATTCGTTTTACTGTACCATGTTTTTAATTCTTTAATTCCAGAGATTTATGAATGCGTTACCAGCTCTGCAGAACTTGGAACTCAACGACCTGCTCTTGGACAACGCTGATGCTCGACATCTTCTGGACGAGCTTTGCTACAGCAACTGCCATAAATTGAGAACCTTGAGACTCGTCAATGTGTCCAAAGAACCCTGTCCTTTGATGCACGTCGGCATTTTTGTTGCCCTGAGAGAACTTTGGCTCTCGCCTGTCACAATTGGCGACGAGGTCGTCGTTCTGCTCGGGTGCGCAGTTGAGTCCACTCTCTTTTTAGTCCGTGTGGAAACATGTTAGACTTAATATTTTTTTGTAAAATACATTAAAATCTCTTCACAACAAATACCATTTCAATTTATTTTTTTGAATGGCAAACTTTTCCCCAAACTCCAGCACAAAACTCAGAGTATACGTTAAACCAAACACATATTAACAAACTTCCCAATTCCAGTATAAGACACTTTTTTGAGAAATTTTTGATAGATTCTCTGGATAGAAAATTCCTGACAAGGGCAGGCTCGCAGTCTGAAATTTCTTCCAAAATTGTTCTGACATTTGACCCGAAATATTACTGTCTGGTTCATTTAGTCTGGATGGGAGCTGCTATCAATGGCAAACATGCTTCCAACTGGTTCCATACATCATCCTCTCAAAATGAAGAGATTGGCGCCACTGATGGAATGCATGATGCATGAGTTATGTTTTTCAGAGTATTACTTAGTTTTTCAAACAAACAAAAAAATCTGAGAATGCCAAAAAAGGATGATCTGATTGATTTTAGGCAGGCCTGATGTTCAGATTTTGTCCCATCAATAATTTTGAAAATTTTTCAAAAATTTATTCAGTATGAAAAACTTTTCCGACGACGTCCCTGCAAAAGTTTGTTGCAATGAGATTTCACTGTAATTCAAGTTGAAAATCTGTATGAGGTGTATTAATTCTTTAAAAACAAATGCTTTACTGATTTAAATGAACAAAAAGATGAATTCACTCGACTTTGCCGTATGACTTTTCGACGTTATAAAAATATAGCAAGCTGATTCACCAACTCTTTTTAGGCAATTCCAGATTGAAAAAAAAAATTCGTAATGAGAGTTGTTTAATTAACAGTAACCAGAACTAAAACATCGATTGCGTTTTTCTGACACACTACATGCTAAATCAAGGTGTATGGCTCTTTTCTTGAGATCGATTGACACCAATTTACCGAGCTTGAAACATTCAAGTCTCTCAAGCCCAGAGCTAGGGTTTAAAATTGAATATTTATTTTCGCTGTTGACTGGCGTCCGGAAAGTTTTGCTGTTCAATCTTTAGAATTACCGAAAACTTCCAACTTTTGCGGCATTTATTTTAATCCACTTTCAGATCCATCTAAACTCAGGGTCTTATGAAACAGCCCGAGCGAAGAGACAAAGCTCGCTAACGGTCATGAACAATTTTCTATTCTTTGACAAAAAATTTAGCCGCAGGATAAAAACTAGGCTACGGACGTCAAGATTTTCTGAATGAATGAATATTATGGCGACGTTTTCGCTCCGAATTCACAGGTACACTCCAGGAAAAAAAAAGGAATGAGTTTTCGTTAATTCCTTAGCTTCAGTTTCATTTCCTCCTTTATCCATGGCAGATCGTCGAAGGTGCGGGACCTGATCATCTATCAGGATAAACACTCGGAAGAAGCTCCTCCGGTGAACCGGAAATCATGGAAAAAATGCGCCGGAAACAACCCTGAATTGAGGGTGCACTTGTTGATTCAAGGCCCGTCTGTTCGGCGAGACCACATTTGGCAACCCGGTGCCCCGGTAGCATCAGTCATCTATGAAACTCCAACTTCTCGGGTAAATCAATATATTTATTCACATTACATTCGAAAGAAAAGGAAGAAAAAAACTAAATTAACCCACGAACATAAACATTCCATCTTCACCCGCGATGAAGAGGAAAATTTCGAATTATACTGCAGCAAGAAGATGCGTGTGGAAAAATGGTTGGATGTGCTTCGTGTTGTAATAAGATCGACCTCGCCCGACGGCTGTGTATACTAAGAGGGATTGCTTATAGACAAAGGATCTCAAAACTTTTTTTTGAGAATTTAAATGTTAATGAAACAGGAAAATATTTCCTCATCCTCCAGGTCCAGACTATCAAGTCATATCAAAAGCCACTTGAAGTATGTACAGTGGGCCCCCGACTTACGACGGGTCCAAGTCACGTCGGTTTCAACATACGACGTTTTTATTTTATTAAAAAAACCTCCAACTTACGTCGGGGTTTCATGATACGACAGAAATATAATGAAAATCTTATTACAAAAAACTCCCAGAGACCTGAAAAAATTTTATAACGATGAAATCCATGGTATTTTGGGCATGTGGAACTAAAATTTTGTGGGAAACGGATAACAGATGCAAGTACAATACTTCCACAACAGATGCGTGAAGAATTGCCCAAATTTTCAATTTGTTTTGATGAAATGATGAAGAAAACTTGAAAAGTGAAATACTATTCTCTTATTTCAAAGATTTTATTTTTAACATCTTCTAAAAATATACTGATTTTACTGAAGTATAAGCAAAAATTTCTGACAAAAAGTTGAACTATAAAGGTAATTTTAGTTTAATATTTTTTTTCTGGAACGAATAAATTTTTTTATAGTGTAACCTTAAGGGAAATAGGTTTTCAACTTACAAAGGCCCCATGTTACAATGTTCATCCTGGAACGGATTGATGACATAAGATGGGGGCCCACTGTATCCCATATCATACTTGCCGGAAAGTAAGTGTTAAAATTTGCTGGACGTTTGAATTTTTTTATAGGGAGAGTCGAAGTGTTTAGTGATGAGTTGGTCTTTTGTTAAGCAGGAACCCACTCCACTCATAAATTCCTCTTCATAAATTCATCTTATTCCACAACATTCTGTAAACCCACGAAAAACGAGGATATTGAAGTGCTCCTCTGACATGTATTCCTCGCATTTTATTCTTCTCACATGAGGTGTTTGGTGGGGTGAAGTCGTACATCAATGCCGAGGCAAAATATAACTCTTAGGAAATTTATACTGCTATACTGCATATCCTGTATCCCCCAAGATGCTATCCCCTTTATCGCATTTCTTTACTCACTCGGTCGATGCAGATTTCTCCATGGGGATTGATGACAGTCGTGGAGAACTATTCGCAAACCCTAAGAGCCTTCGGCCATGTCGGCGCTCCGCATTTCCAGTCCCCGAAGAAATTCAGCGAACGCTTCGACTCCATGCTGGTGTTGCTGTGCCGGAGTTGCCGGCAACTGGAAACCCTGGTTATTCGGGAACGGGTGTCGACGTGTACATTGCTTCTGATGGCCTCGTCAGCGACGAGTTTACGACGATTCATCGTGCGACGCAACGCTGTCGTTTTGCGGAATGATTGGCCCGCGAATCCGGAGTGGACACCCGTGTTTCGACAATGGCTGAAGCGGAATTCGCGGTCCTACGAAAGGACTGAGGCGGAAATTGGCAACGGGATTGGACACGTCGGATGGAAGATGTTGCCTGATGTTCGTTTCAAGGCAGTGAAGCTCGACGTGCGACAGTTGTGAAGTTCCTGGAGTTTTTGTTGAAACGATTGATTTTGTTTTCTCTCTGTTTATTTAGACGATATGTTTTGTGTGTGGGCTGTGAAAGAGTGAGACGAAATGCTCCCCGAATCGAAAGTATTTTATTGATTCCAAAATTGAAAAATTTTAGAAATAACATGTAAGTTCTCATTTATGGTCAGGTGCGACCTTACGAGTTGGCCTCCAGCAGCAGTAGTATTTTAATTACAGACGAGGTGATCCAATGGCGGTTTTTCGTTCCTTATAAACAAATCTGCACACATTTCAAAATATATTCGATAGCAGCACAGCAATGACTGTAAACAACCTGCGTTCATTTGGCACAAACTAAGCGCATAAATTGAGCTACCCAACTTGAAACTTATCCATTTTAACGAGCACAAACCAAATCAAATATTGCAAGTGCAATATTTGATCGGTGCTGTGGTGTTCAGTATAGGTACAGTAAAGTACTTTGCTGTACCTATTCTGAACACCACAGCACCGAGAAAATTTAAGCTGCATCGCTTGGCATAGGCTTTAAGAAGAAAAGACTAGACACCTAGCATCAAGCAGAAAGATCATTTCCTGGTGACTTTGACTGTTACAGGTAGATGTCGCTTTACAGAAATATCGGAAATCTCATACCCCGGAGTTCACCGACGCTGCAGTTTAATCTTTTAATCAACACATCATCTCCTTGTCCACTATCTACTGTACTTGCTTTTGGGCAGTAATATCACAGTTCTCAGCAACATCAGGAAGTACAGTACAGTACTGTAGATTCTTGTAAAGAAATAAGTATGCGACCATCATGTCTACTCTTTTTCGGCCGGCCCCCTTAGGATGAAAAGACTTATTGTAATGCATTTTCATGGTGATACAATTCTGTTTCAACGGAATTTGAAAAAAAAATATCCAGAGACATGGATAGTGAATGAGCTAAGTACAAGCTACATTTGCCACTTACCAGTATTCACAAGGTTCACAAAATTTTGCAACATATCCCCCATCCATTATATAAAGTTTATATAATGATGCACCATGCACAATAGTTCTTAAAGACAGTATCTTGAAATACATAGATACTGTATTAATTTTTCAAAGTTTCCTTCAGATATACCATGGACCTAATGTCATGGGTCCATTGGATCCCAAACAAAGGAATTGAATTCTGCAGCCATTGGAATGTAAGTTTTGACTAAGAACTCAAACTCTTTTCAGAGGAGTTCATTCTCATTGCCCATATCCTCATTTGGCTGTTAATGAAATGTTTGTTTGGAATGGCAGAGTTAATTGTAAGATTGGTTGGTTAGCTCAGAAGTTTGAGTGAAGGAACTTAAGTAAAAAGGCCCTTTAACACAAGATTATCACTTCTCCTCTTGAAGTGGAATGAATGCTTTTATACATGCTTGGACTGGGTCAGGAAGAAAGCAGGTGATTTTTTCCTGGCTCAGGATTGGCCGATGGTAGTAAAATCTGGGAAGTGATGACCACTTCTTGGCCCGACAGGATTTTGGGGAGGCTCACTGGCACAAAATGTAAGATTTTTTATTCCTTTAACAGAATTCATTATTTTTTTTTTAGAAATTGTCTTCTTCCATCTACTATATATCTGAGGATGAACATTCTAAATAAAGAGAATCAAACAAAAACATCCGAAATAAGAAATCAAACATCAACTTCTTTAGTTTTGTTCACTTCTGTATACAGTCTAGGTATTTTAATAAGCATAAAATCATGCGCGGCGAAGTTGTTAGGAACGTGAGAAGTTCTAAGATTTAGTTGAATTCAAATCGAACAAGAATTCCACGAGCATTCATTCCTTGAATTTCTGCTCGAGTTTCTTCATCCAAGCAGCAACTGATTATTCATGCACGACATCCTTCATTATGTCGAAATTTGTCAAACCGTCATCGTCACTCGACTTCATTCTTCATGACCTTCTTTCATCCTCTCGAAGCGGTCTAATTAGAAATACGAGGGCGTTCTCCAGTAGGGGAGATAAATTACCTCAGACCGCAAGTCTCGCGCAGAAAAAAGAATAACTGCAGAAACTGTTGCAGGTCGCGTAAAACACTGACCCGAATGGCCTGAATTGCACTGCCCGTTGCCTGCAGCAGCCCCCTTGACAAGAAAACCACGTCGACTTCAAGCTGTTTCCAGACGTCGTCGAGACAGCAGGATGCTGTCATAAACGCCTTTGTCACTCGACATGTGCCCGTCATGGAACGACGGTCCACAGCGCAATTCCTCACTGACGCGTGTCAACTCTCCCGTTATCCCGACATGGCGATTACGAACAACATGGCGTACACAGAAAAAGTTCTGTGCGAAGTGGAAAATTCCTAATCAAAAAAAAAAAAAAACCACCTCGGATTCGCGCTGTTATTGGATGCATACTGAGAATGCGAGTGCGAAAAAGACTTCATACAACTCGCGAAACAAGATGTTGTTTAGGGGCGAAACAGCTTTTACGCACACAAACTCACAAGCAGGGTTGTTAATCGCAATCAAAAATTCAACTCCACAATCAAAATCGCTATTTCTTAGAAAAAGTTTTGCACAAACGAAATCGAAATTCTTGCCCCACTGTTACATTGTTGCACAATCGAAATCGCA
>CAJPEX010005338.1:0-16808 GCA_905338405.1 Notodromas monacha | reverse complement strand
GCACAAAATATTATCTTATGGTCAAGAAAAATTGCATAAATTTCTATACATAACACCTTGTATGGAAAAAACCTATAACACACAATTAAAATAACAGAATATTTCTAACATAGCATATTTCAAATATGTAAATTGTTCAAAAAATACAAAACTCCACAGTAAAAAAATATTAAATTCCCAAGATTTACAAAGAATCACAAAGTAAAAGGGAAACCCAGAAAATTCAAGTGTAGAAGAAAAAACAGCTTTTGTCTGCAGAGTTCCTTTGGGACTGTCTCAAATTGTCATTGTCTCATATTTTACCTGTCTCTAAATGCCTGTGTCTCCAATTGTCCCAGTCTCCAAACTTTTACATTTCAAATTGACCCTGTCTCAAATTGTACATTTTCAAATTGTCTGTTTCAAATTTTCTGTATTGCATGCAGAAGCTCATGTCTGAAATGGGTCCTACTCATCCTACATGATATCAAGTTGTACTCCAAAGAAATTCATTTTTCTAGAAAACCACTTTGTGCGAGATTCAAGTTTTACCATTCCTTTTCATTCATAAGGTCTTCGAGGCCCAAGTCACAGAGCTCAGTGAACCACGAATGCTACAATTCTACAAACGGAGAATTGTCCGGAAGAGGAGGAATTCCACCCGAGCTCGGAATGGATCTAGACTTTGAAGAGTGCGGACCGTTAAACCGGAGCATCTCTTTCCAGTGAGTCTTCAATGCGTCCAAAAGGTCTCTTCTAGTTTTACGCGATCATTTATCATCATTATCTGAAGCAGATGAAAATGCTCAAAATATTACACCCTTATTATTCATGTCCCAAGAACCAGCTCTCACATTCACATTTTGAATAGCTGGCAAGGGGAAACTGAGACTGTGCCATCCTTAATTGGGGATTCTTCACTGAAAAATTAAAAATTTTCCTTGAAAATGTTTGTAATGCTGGAATTGGAGAGTTTGCTGCAATAAGATTATTATAACATGTACCCTGTAGGANATTTGGGCGAATCCTGCAGACATCAACGTCTTGCCCGAGTACAGCAAGGACCCCAGAGTGGTGAAGAACTTGATGGACGGGGTTTATCAAACCCATGACGACTTCCACGTTTGGTTGGCGCCATTCACTCCAGGGAAGGAACACCTCGTTTGTCTCGAATTCAAAAAGCCAGATTCCATCGCCTTAATCAGAATATGGGTCAGTCTCTCGTTTTTTTCTCGTATTATTTTTCTGGGCATCGTCATTGCGATTGATCAACTTGAAAATATTTGACATTTATTTTGGATCATATTTAATTTTATATTTCTTTTTAAAATCTTGAGCAAAGGAACAAGACAAATAACGTTCTGGACTCTCAAAGCTGCTCGATTCTGCGATAATATTAGATTTTTAATTTCTGGAACGGCTTCAGCAGTAAAAGTGTGTATTTACTCAGAGAAATTCCACGATTTTCACTTTTTAAAGCGACAATGTATTTTCATTTTGGGAAAAAGACTCCAGGTTGTGAAAGATCTCTTTTTAGCAGAACAAGAAAACATCTGCTAGGATTCTGGGCCTTTTTTCCAACTATTACTTAGATATAAACAATCTTTGTGAAAATTGAAGGTTTATGCAACAATAGGAGCATAGATTCACAAAAAGAAAAGATGAGTATGTTCAAAATATACTGATAAAAATATATATACTGTTTACAGTAGATGCACACATTGTTTCTAGAACCTTTCTTTTTCTATCAAGGAATGGCAGAAAAACAACCACACTTTGCTTCCAATTTTGTGAGGAATTTTATTTTTTACTCACAAAGTTGAAAGAATTATTTTGATTAAGACACAGAATTTGTGAAAATTGCTTGATTAAGAATCAAAAGAATTTCTTAAGAGCTGCATGAAGGAAACACGTTAATCAGCTGGGCAGCAGCTGGGTGCTTAATACAGTCAACCCCTGTCTAACAGACTTGATTTGTGCAAGGGACGAGTCTGTTAGACAAAAAGTCCTTTACACGAATTCAATTACATAAAAAATTAAAAATTTCAATTTTCAACACTAATTTTAAACCAAAAGAAGTCTGTTTGGCGGATTTTGTCTGTTGGGCAGGAGGAAAAACTGCTTGCAGAGCTGGTCTGTTCAGCAAAAATCCCTTACACGGGAGGTCTGTTAGGCGGGGGGCACTGTATTTCCTAGTATTGCAAGTTGAAATTTTGATTTGGGAGTTTGGGCTTTCAAGATTCAAACACAAGTTGAATGATAACACATGCAAAATTTTGCAAATACAATAAGCTTGCTCTCCAGAGGTCAGCTCAGGTAAAATTCAAAATGCAGACCGAGTTAAAAAAAAAGATGGTTTTGGGAAACACATTAATTGATTCAGAGGAGGTCAAGATTGACCGTTTTTCAAGGATACATATTTTGTGTGTCCTTGCAGGGTATGGGAACTCAACTCCAGTTTGGTTCACAGGCCCAGCAAATCAAATCAGTAAAAATAGATTACTGCTAATTTGGCGTTGCGCCGAGAAGACGACTCTATAAATTTTGTCCAACGCAGGTTATTGTATTCCGATTCCTATTTTGGAAATTAAAAAAGAAAATTTTAATCAAGAAATAAATCCAATCTGCCGAAAGTGACTGGATTTCTGGTCTTCTCGGATGTATTCGTGCCAAAGATTTGATTCCGTGAATAAATTAAATTGTTTTGATTAAATTGATTTTGGCAGCTTTTTTTCCACAGAACAGTGAATACCATGTTTCGATTAGGCATCATTCGGGCTTTCAGAGGCGAAGAACAAAAATTACTATTTTTGATCGTCTAATGGAATTTTTTTGAATTTTTCAGAACTACAACAAATCAAGAATTCACTCATTTCGAGGTGCCAAAGACATTGAAATGCGACTAGAGTCGAAAGTGATTTTCGTGGGCGAAATTGCGAGAGCGACTGGTGGAACTTCTGGTCGTATCGACGGTTTTGGAGACGTGAGTTCTTCGAAGTTCTTCATTTTAATCTAGTTTTATTCAAACCACGTTCAAATTCATACATTTTCAGACCATCCTGTTCACTGTGGATGAGGAGATTCTGGAAAAGATTTCCAAGAACGACAAGTATTTCGGTCACACGAGACCAGAAGAAACAGAGAATGACTCTCGATCCGTCGTGATTGAGCGACCGAAAACTGCCGACACTGAAAATGGAGGAATATCTTCGGTTAGAAAGATTTAATTTTAATAAACCATTAAAAAAATTGATCGAAAAGAAAACCACAATGTCCAAATCACACTTTAAAAAATTCCAAGGAACAAAATATGGTAGAAAGGTGGCATGCTTTCGCTTTCCTTGACCTAAATTTACACTCAAATTTGTTCTTCTTGCGAGAATTTCAACAGCGCTCCAAAGCGAAAAAGTTTCTGAAAAATTGGAAAACCTCTGAAAATTCTTTAAAAGCTGGACCGAAATTGGAACGGCTGGAAAGTGTTTTCCCATGAAACTTCAGTCGATGAAAGGAAAATCATTCTAAACCTTGGAATTTTGTCGGGGCTTTCTTCGTATTTCTTCATGAAGAAAAATTTTAATACCCGAATAATTTTGCAAGCTTAATTGGATCAGCCTTCCAAAGTTGAATAAAAATGATAATAAGCATTCAATTTTTTTTAATTTTATATATTTTTAAAAAGGGCGAAAGGCCATTTACAGCAGCTCGTTGCCGAGGAGATTTGTGTCGCCGAGTCTCCGTCGAGTGTCGGAATTTGCCGCGTTCTTACAGTGGAAAAACCCTGGCTATAAAATTGTTGGAAAATTGGGGAGATCCTCAGTTCATAGGTGAGTAAAATCTGCCAACTAAGGAATGCGTCAGTTCGTGAAAAAAGTACTTGTTTCTGCAGTCCTTACAGACCGTAAGTTCACGAGTTGGTTGAGCCTCTTGGCTAGTTGAACGGCTGGTTTCGACAAAGAGAAGCAATAGGCCGAGTAGCTCGTTCGAGACTATGGCACTTTTCCAAACAATTGATTATTTTTCGATGAATTTCGAGATATCTTCAAAAATGAATAGAAATCGTATAGTTTCTGTCATTCTTCTGAGACTGTAAATCCCCTCATGTTCTTGCGCATTCTTCTAACCGCTTCTGGAGTTGACCAGGTATTTTTACTATGTTATCGTTTTATTGTTTCGAAAAAAAATTCTGCAGATTGCTGAATGGAAATAATGTGACGGAGGACAAGAAGGAAATGTGGATGTGTCCGTACAGTTCATCGGGGGATGCATTGATTGCGATTGAGTTACCAGAAGCAATGAATCTCGGAGGAATACGCATTTGGAACTACAACGGATCGATTGAAGACACTTATCGTGGAGTGAGTGAGAAAAATGTACTTTCATCTAACTTGAAGCTGGAATTTAGATAAATTTAAAGCCCGTTTCTGTATACGTGCTTAAGTCAGTATTCCGTTGATTTGCCCTGGGCGAAGTTTTGGATGCAGTTGTCTCGAAATGTATTGAGTCGATTCCTTTTGGAATTGCGAATCAACAACATCCTTACAGTGCACTTGACTGAAATAATTCACTCAAGAATGGAAATTACATTTTCAAAGTATTGTAGCACTATATTCGCAGTCTTTTTGTGCGCAAATAAATATTTCAAACTGTTTTTCTTACGAGCACATGACCCCTAATTTTCTCCGCCTCTTTTTTTCACTGCGAATTTTCTCTGCGTCACCGTCGTAAAAAAAAAAAAAGAAAAACTAGTTCTTGTTAGAAATGGAATTTGGATTGGTGGTTGTTTTCGAAGGAGAATTTTTGAATAATCTGGGTTGAAATTCTGGATATTTTTCTTATTTCATTATATGCAGGCGAAATTAGTGCGATAAAGCAACCTGCTGCACGACCACAGCCTCCTTACAAAGTAACAGTCCGCGCCTGGACCCGTGTGAGTAATGCTGAAGCGGGTCCTACAATAAAAAAGGTTTCGACCTAACCGTTTGTTCACTCGTTTTCTGTAATTATTTTTTTTTTGCAAAACCACATGCTGGAAAAAATTCCAGCGAAAGCGAAATCTTTTTTTTCTTGCGTGTCTGCAAGGTCGAAAAAAAAAGATTTTCCTATGAAGCTTGTCCCCATGATATTTTCCTAGCGAGAAACCAGATTCATTGTTCATTATCTTGGCAGCCGAATAAATCAGTTTGATAGCTTTGTTTATGGTGTCTGAAGTCAAACTACGTTTTGAGACGAAATTCTTTGAGTTACATGTCTCTGAAATTTAATGAGATTTGTTTAGAGAAATACCGTACAGTACTACGCATTGATTCTCGGTATCCGTTCTTATCATTCATTTTATTTCGAATCTCACTAATCCAAGTGCCGCATCAAAATTTTTTTGGCGGGCTAAAGTGTGCAGTGTGTAAGATATTTTCTTTCCGACCAAGCATGTTTCGAAGTTTGGTTGGAATATTGCAAAATTGATTGATAATGTTCCGCATATTCGCTCTTTGGGGAGAGTACAAATGTCTCGTCCATTCGGAATTTTCATTATTGGGGCCTGGGTAATTTTAAATTTCGTGTTGATCATTCATTATTCAAGCAGAGATGCAGCACGTGCAAGCAGTTCATCAGTTCCTCGAGGAAAACAAATGGTTTAGTCGAACTAAAGCAGGACCCCTCTGCGAATAATAAACCCTTAGTTACCGTAAGTTGAAAAGCTACCGAGTCCACGACGCTAAGGAGATTGCCGTCTAGCACTCAGTAAAAAAACTTCCAGTTTTCGACTTTTTTTCAAATACTGGACTGATTTAAAAAAAATATATATAGTCTTGCTGCTGAATAAGACAAGCGTCATTTTCTGGCGCTGAACTGATCTGAAAATACAATAACCAAAGTCCTACCCGAAGAACATGTATTTTCCTATGTTTATATACTCCGTGGCATTAACTGTTTTTATTGCTTCCCCTTATCCTGAATTTTTGCATTTTATCGTTCGGGTAATCGTAATCCAAAGGAAAAAATTTGAATTTTGCTAAATATTTGCCAAATTGAGGTGACAGTTTCGAACGCATGTATGCGTATGGTACCAACACACGGTTGAACATCGATTTTTATCCTAGCTGACTTTGGCTCCTGCAGAAAAAGCTTTTTAACTGCAACACCAATTAGCATGCCTTCTTCTTCAATCTTAAAATCAATTACCGACCTATTCTTCAAATAAATTATTATTGAATGCATCGATAATTTCCGTTTTCACCATGCAGTACTGCAATTAAGGACTTATGTTCGTACTTCGGCATTTTTCCTGAATCTGCGTTCCGCTCAGTTTTTTTGTTTACCAAATCAGCTTGATTTCGTCCTGGGGAGACGCTTATTATTTGGGAATCAATGGCATTCAACTTTTCGATGGCTCAGGTGCTGCGATTCCTCTAACGGCAGATCGTGAGTCATTTTTTTGCTTCCAGTTTTCGACTGTTTTTCAAATACTGGACTGATTTAAAAAATATATAGTCTTTCTGCTGAATAAGACAAGCGTCATTTCTTGGTGCTGAACTGATCTGAAAAGTGAGACCCCCACATGCGGACACCTCAACCTGTGGACCATTCAACATAGGGGCACTTATTTTCTCATAAAAAATTAATAAAAAAGGCCCAGCATGAGGACACTGACTCAACATACGGACATTTTGTTATAAAATTCCATATAAATTTCATGCCAAATTACAAGAAACAGATATTTCCAACCCTAAAATTGATTTAAGAGAAGTTCTTGGGCATTTCTCTCAGCAACTTAGCTAATTTAGCTAATTGAAAAATATTACCTCCAGCAGAGAGGGACTTCATTCTTGCTTTTGCACTTGAATATTATTTTTACAGAGAATGCCACAATTTCTACGTACTGTACAGAGATATCAGTATTCAATTATCAAATGCCGTTATTGTCTTGAAATACATATTTATATTGATATTGTAAATTGATTGGAATCAGTTTAAACTTGGAGACAATTTTTATTTTCATGGAATGATGGTGAGTATTTTGTACATGAAACACCAATTAAAAATTATATAATGTGAGTTATGTATAAGGAATTATATATATAAGGAGGGGGTTTGGATGTGGGAGTCTTGGTTGTGCCTTGTGAATGCTGAAAAGCGGCAAATAAAGTGTTCTGTTCATTCATTCATAATGTAAGTTGAAGTGAAAATGAGGCTCAACTTATAGGGACATTTCAACTTAGGGAAACTCTTGATGCACCAATTATGTCCGCATCTTGGGGTCTCACTGTACAATAACCAAAGTCCTACCCGAAGAACATGTATTTTCCTATGTTTATATACTACGTGGCATTAACTGTTTTTATTGCTTCCGCTTATCCTGAATTTTTGCATTTTATCGTTCGGGTAATCGTAATCCAAAGAAAAAAATTTGAATTTTGCTAAATATTTGCCAAATTGAGGTGACACTTTCAAACGCATGTATGCGTATGGTACCAACACACGGTTGAACATCGATTTTTATCCTAGCTGACTTTGGCTCCTGCGGAAAAAGCTTGTCAACTGCAACACCAATTAGCATGCCTTCTTCTTCAATCTTAAAATCAATTATCGACCTATTCTTCAAATAAATTATTATTGAATGCATCGATAATTTCCGTTTTCACCATGCAGTACTGCAATTAAGGACTTATGTTCGTACTTCGGCATTTTTCCTGAATCTGCGTTCCGCTCAGTTTTTGAATTATTTTACCAATTTATTTATCAACGCCATCTCGCTGCTGCAACCATGACTAAAATTATTTAGCCGTTGATATGCATGCAGTTGCCTCAGTCAACTAGTCTCTGAGCCCACGAAATAATTTCTTACCTCCAGAATGCTCACCGATAAATTGAAAGCGAGTTATGGTTTTACTTGGACCATGTGTGAAAAAGGAAGTATTTACCCTCAATATAAAAATGAAGTTTAAAACATACCAGCCCTTTATTCTGAAAACAAAAATCCAGCGTTAGACGGGTCTTAGTTTCCTGATGAACGTAATTACTGCAATTCTTCTGAATTATTTAGACTCGTACATGCTGGAGATTAATTTGAGGGATTATGCTGAAAATACATTAGTATCGAAATGAGTGTTAACTCTGGCCCGATGTTCCCTGCTCACTGAATAAATTCACATTTCCTTCAGATGTGGCGGCATTCCCTGAAAGCGTGAATGTTTTGAGCGGGATCGACAATGACGTGCGAACGCCTGACAAAGCTATTGACGGGGTCAACGACACGACTGACGGACGTCACATGTGGCTCGCACCCGTGTTACCAGATCAGGTGAATTATTGCTGTGCTCATGGACATTTTGAAAACTTGATTGATCACTATATACCAATCAATCTGCTCTCATTGGGAGTGAAATGAGCCGCATTTTCACCTAAAGTGATTGCTATCCTGGGGACGACGGGGAGAAGGGCATCAGGAATTTGAAGTATTGCGGAATATCGGAATATAATACAGTAATGAATCTTCTATCCGAAATATATTTTCATTAGAGTTTATAATACTGTATAATGAAATTTCAATGTCCGGAGCGGATCAAACCTGATCGATCTACCCTGAACTATAATCGGAGTTTGGTTCGGCATAATTTGAAATTACCGTAGCAACGCCTACAAGCACGATTCAAACATACAGTAACCATGATCGATCGTAACATTTCGCTTATAGAGAAGAAATTAACATATGCTAACAAGTAATCATACAGTAATCATTTTACAAAATGTAACCAACATAACCGAACTCAAGTGAACATACGCCTGAACAAAATCAAGTCAAACTCAACCTTGATGATTTTTACATTGCTTCACTTCACTCTGTTTTGGCCTTATAACGATGGAATATTCATCAAAATTATTGATGACATCGTCGAGAATGACGTAGGAGCTCAGGAGGATGCGAGCGACACCTACGTAACAATTAGGCGAAATGCAATGCAACGTTCCGTTTGCTTGGCTGTAGAGTACGTGCGCTGCCAATCGGTAGTTTGGAGGGATTTCTTGCTCTCTTTTCAATGGTCTGAACATATTTCTCATGATAGTCACGGAAAAGAAAACTCTTCCCTGTTGGACATTTAACCGCATGGAAGATTCATGCATTTTTCGTGTTTTGAATACAGTATTTGGTGAATTTTTCAGTATTAAAATGTGGCATTCTATTTGCAGATAAATAAATTTTATATCGTGTTCGACTCGCCACAAGACGTTTCAATGATTCACTTCTGGAACTACGCAAAAACTGCAAATCGCGGCGTGCGAGAATTTCAGGTTCGTCACTTTCTTGACGCAGTTTTCGAAGGTGCATTTTCGTGCATCTCATCACAGCTAATTTGTTTCATTTCGTTGGGCTTCTGTCAGAATATATATATTTTTTATCATATTTTAGTTCGAATTTTATTGCTTGGATTTATTTCTAGGTACTCGTCGATGACCTTTTAGTTTACAGCGGAGTTTTGGAGAAGGTGCGGTTGAGACCCGGAAGTCCGGGACCTGTGCAGCACCAAACTGTTCTCTTCTCTAGTGATGACGCACTTGTGATTCGAGAAGCCTCTTCAGTTATCAGGTCAGAAAAAAGTTCAATTTAATTGATTTCAGACACACAAAAATCGCAATTTTATGGTGCTTCAACGCTGTTTTTTGGCTAGCAGCACGACAAGAACATATGGCTACCTCACCTCAGTACTCTCGAATTCTTGTGCTTCGTACTTTCATTGTCTTTTTTTATCGAAAGTTTGTTCAATTCATTTGTTTGTTGTAATTTGAGACAGCTGATTGACAAATTCAAATTGAACTTCATTCACTTTAAGCGTAGAATAATCCAGTTATTTTGTGTCTATTTTAGGTCGAGGTAAAGGCCACTGTAGATTGTTGATCTTTTAAGAATCACAAATAACTGAGAATCACATTTAAAATTTAAGAAACACTTACATATATCACAATATTTCAGTTTAGTTACTACTGTATATAATCGAATCTGAAAAGATGGAACTTCTACAATAATAACAATCGATATCGCCGTTTTCTAAATTTATTTTTAATCGAATTGGATTAAATTTTGAATTTTTGAAATGCCTGAAATCTTGGCTTGAGAATCAGAAGTTGAAAAACGTTCTCCAATTCAAGCTTTAAAAATCAGAATTTGCATCAAAATTCCTCTTTGAGAAATAAATGCATTTATTCGCATTCACATTCTAAACTATGGCATAATAACAGATAACAGTGATAATGACCATTAGTTTGTACAAAAAGTGTTTCATTTTCAAGATACGATGCACATGCAGATACAGTATTACAATAATATTATTTCAGGTTACTGTATTTAAGCACTGTACATTGTCACAAAATTTTAACGGCAGTATTAAATTAGACACGCAAAAATCAGAGAATGCGAATTCCCATTTAAAATCCTCTCTCATTTCATCTCTGTGAGTATCTTGGAAAACCTTGGTTCTCACCTGTATTTTATTGCTAAAATTATGTTGCTGTTTTTTGTCCTTGGAGGACAGTTTTCCTGTTTTCCTAAATTGGCAAAAACTAAGCATTCTGTCTCAAACATTTGTGTGTGTTGTTTCTCAGCAATTTTGCACAGAAATCTCAGTTTTTTGGACTTCCGTATTTCAAACAAATTACACCATCCTTAAAATAGGGTGATTTCTCACCCCTGTCATAGCCCAACCAAAGTCTTGTGTTTCCTTTTTAAATATCTATATTCAAAATCCTAACAATCTGTATTTGTCAAGAAATTCTTCTTGACATACATGCCTTGTTCAATGCTCAATTCAGTTCATTCTCAATTTCTTATGTTGATGATAGACATACATTTTTGTGAGAAAATTTTTCAGTTTCTTTTTCGTTTCTCAGGAACCAGGAAGCTTGCCAAGACATTCAAATGACCAACAACATCGGGGTTGCAAAAGACGGGTCCCGACCAGCCGTGAACCAAGCCCTGAGGCCATACACCTCTCAAACAGGCAAACACAATCCGTTTGCCTCCACGACTCATCGACATCCGCAAAAGAAATTCAACTTGGGAAACTTCAAGTCTTGAAACCATCGTTCATCGTCGTCTTATGGGATTGTAATTGAGAATCGTGATAAACTTGGTTGCCAACAACTCAACGTTCTGATATTCGTCTCGCATTTTTGCTGTTTTGTCGAGGATTTCTGCATCAAGCTCATTTTATGCAACGAGACGGGCTTAAAAAAAAAAAGACATTATCTGTTCTCCCGTGACAAGAACAATGAGGAAATATTTCGAACACAGTTTTGCCGAAATTCTGGTGAATTTGAAATACAAGCCAACGTTGAGATGTGTCATTTCTTACATTTTGGCTCATTAATTTCCTTACGTGTTCAATGACAGACGTTTTTAAGATGTTTACTATTGACAAGTGACAGGCAAATTATTGTATGAATATTTATTATTTAGTCCTCACATGGCTGAGGGATTTATTTTCCTGCATCGTTGGAAGTTTTTTCAACTAAAATTTACACATTCCAATACGCGCAAGTTTCTTTCGTCGAGAACAATTTTGAGCCTTTTTTGTTGCAAAAATTGGTTCGTCGAGTTTATTCTAAAGCTGGGTTGTAAATGTCCTTAAATGTGAAAATGGCGGATGGTAGCTTCAATGACTTCCCTGAAATTCAAATGAAATACCTTGCGTAATAGAAAACAACACAACTGGAGGTTTTTCCAGATCGATTCATTTTATTCACCTTAAAAGCGGGACACAGTTGGAGCAAAAATCAGTCAAAATGGCATCAAGATTCAATAAATAAAGCCTTGATCGACTGAAATGGCAGAAATTGGGCCCGCACTTGACAATTCATTCAATTATTGATACAGGATCACATTAATTTCCCACAATCTTGGAAAATCAGTTCGAATTGATTTTTTTGGATGACATAGATCAACAGACATTAAAACCTGTTCCATCATCGGATCATCGTCTTCTTTTAACTACTGCACTTATCAGGTTCTTTGGTCAATCATAAATATTTATACATTCTTCATTTTCCTGTTTTACTGTTCATGTATTTAATGTATACTTAAGCCGAGTAATCTCTGCTTCTTTTCAGGAAATCTGAACGAACGCATGAAATATGTTTTTATCTCTTGAAAGATTCTTGAACATAATTGCAGTCAGTGCGCAAGAGAATTTCGTTCGATTTATTTTTGAATCCATCATTAATTAGCAAACGAAGTAAAAATATTTTCCACTCGTGCCCATATTTGAACGTTATAGTGAAAACGTATGCTGTGTTGACTCGAATTTTGTAGGGGATCAAATCGATTAATGAATGCACCGGTAACGGATTACAGCAGCTTTTTATGATGCAGAAATAATCTCAAAATGAGATTCTCCAAACTTATACTTTTGATTGCTATCAGCATATTGAAATAATCAATGCTGCATTTTGGCGAATTGCCTTTTCAGCTAAATCCATCGTGCCCTTATTTATTCACGATTTTCTTGTTACCGGATATATTTTCGGGCTTAAATATTGTATGAAATGTATTTTAAAAAAGTTCCAATAGGTCATGAACTAGTACATTATCCATTTCAGAGCATGAAACATATTTCGTAATAGCAAAACCTTGGTGTGAATACATCAGCTGGGCTTATTTTTAATAAGTACTGATTCCAAGTCTTGATTGGTTTCAGCTTCTAATTCTTCAACATCGCTTTTGCAACAAACATTGAGGGAGCAAGGAATATATTTTAAAAAGAATAAATGCACTCGTGGCAAGATTCTCTGAAGGAATTCGGACATTTTTCAGAAACTGAATACTCTTTCAAACGTCACGTTTCTTTTTGAGTCAAATCAGGACAGTTCCTTCAAGAACAGCGTTTTAAAACGAAACAAAAATAAATGATCACTGCAGAAGTTATGAACTTTCTTGAGCGAGTACAACTGAAAATTTATTTTAAGGGCAGTTTATTGGCTGATTGATTCGGTGAATCGATCAATTTGACATTTCCTACATGGCGTGAAATGTCTTCACTCAATTTCCTATACAGTACTTTTTCCCGGAACAAATTCGTAGCAATATTCGAGAATTTCAATAATTTTCAATGAGAACTTCGGATGTGTCACCGTAAGAATCTTTTTTTCTTCTGAATCTTGGAAATCTGTTATCATGCAGATGATACTGTATTTTCAACCGTTTTTCAATGGTGTTTCACAACCTTAGAATTTTTTTTTATTCAAATGAATAATGTGTTTCAATGGAATTCGTTTTTTTCAGAGTTTATACCTGAATCATAAAAGTACTTTCATGTCGATTTTTTTTTTGAGTTCAGGTGGCATGATGCATTGAAAGTGTGGAATCAAACGATGAAACTATTGCTGGCCCACACGTCGTCATCTTGGTCACTCGAGTACCGGTTCTTGTACGGTCGCTTGTAGTACTTCTGATAGAGGACCTCGGGGGGCAATCGAGAAAGGTCGACACCTTCGTCGACCCTTTTGCCGGCTGCCGGGGTGTCGACAGATGCCCCGACACCTGTCGAGCCGATCGGACCTGTGCCTAAGGCGTACTCGGCACTCATTGGTACCGTGATTGAAGCTATGTAACAGGAAAAGAAGTGAATGAGAGGGTCAGTCTTTTGGCTGACCTATAGAGACAGGTCACTAAAATCTCTCAAGTAATTATTTAACGAATTCATGGGACGTCTGTATAAAAAATCAGTCTCAGCTATAGCAGGAAATCTGCTGCAGCATTTTTGGAATAAACAAATTTGTTTCGAGAAATTTTTGAATAACATTATTTGAAAGAAAAAGACATGCTCAAATTTCAGTAAGTGATCACTTTGAAATTTGGAAGACGTATTCATGTACTTCTGTATGAAGAATAAGTCTCAGCTATACCAGGAAATCTGCTGAAACATTTTTGAAATAAATAAAAAATTGCTTCGAGAAATATTTCCATAACAACATTATTTGAAAGAAAAGACATGCTCGAATTTCAGGAAAAGATCACTTCGAAATTTGGAAGACATATTCATGTACTTTGGGGCGATATTTCTCAAAATATTTGCATAACCACACCCTCGGACGGAAAAAAATAATTTATTATTTCAAGCGTTATAGGAAATTTTTGAATATTATTCAATAAGATATAGTTCGCATATTTCTGCTGTTTTCATTTTTGAGTACAGTGATTGGGACGCAGCACACCCAGACGATTCGACTTAAAGACACTTGAGTCTGAAAAATTATGTGACTGACAACTGGACAATTTTTTGAGGAACGGACACTACAATAAAATTTCTAGAGAAAAGGAACAATTATATTTTTCAAAACTTTGTTATCTTTCGAATCAATAGAGATCTTTATACAGTATTCACAGGAATGACAAATATTTTTTTATGAATTTACTCTACTGTACAATAATTCATAATACAAAACGAGTAAATTTTGTGCTCCTTTCTTGGGTTTTTTTTCATCATCAGAGCAAATTGTAGGAAACCTCGTGATTTTTTCTTATTTTAGGCTTTTTTCATCATGCCAAGAGATCAGATTTCGAGTGAATTTCTTCTGTACTGTTCCTTTTTTCTGTCGCGAACTTGGGAAAAATTATATCATTCAAATTTTATGGGACATGATTTTCGATCACCAGGAGAGCCAATATTAAAGCTATTTCCATCGATGTCTAAGAAATAAAAGTTATCTGACATGCGGATGTTTCCACATAGAAACAATACAGTCCCAGCACAAACTTTGTCCACATCTCGAGGCCCCAGTACTGTACTATGAGCATTGAATCATTAATGGGCCTTAGCGTGTCCATGTGGACCCTTGGCGAATAAATCAGTTCACTGACAGTAAATGACAGTCCCAATATTTTCATATCTCACTAAAATTCGCGCGTTTTCGGGTCCATTTAAAAGTGAATTTTTCAATGCTGATGACTATTGTCAGGACAAACTCGCTCCAGAATGATATTTCGTAACACTCGTGTTTGTTTGTTTTTTTCGTTTAAAATTGCCTGAAACTTCCATGAAGCTATCCTGAAGCAAAGTAATTGGGTGTAGTCCAAAAGCCCCCCTAGGTCAAAAGCCCCCCCCCCCTGCCAAAAGTCCCCCCTTGGTACAAAAATTTGGGATTGCAGGTATTCTTGTAACTCTTGATGGCAAGCTGCACTTTCACCAGCAGGCCCAGCACAAGGCCAAGTACCAATATGTTTTTAAGTTGAGTATATTTAAATGGATTCTTCACCTGCAGTGGTCATCAGTGATTCTTTGGGTGTCAAAGCATCATCACTTGCTGACTTCTGCAAAATCTACAGTTCACCATGTTGATCCAATGGCTGGCGCACTTCAGATCATCAAAAATCAGACGGGTGGTGAAGAGCATACTACAATGGCTATTCATTCAAGGTTAAGAGCACAAATGCCAGTACTAGGTGCTGGAAATGTGCTAATGAAGAAGGAGATGAGATAAGAGGGCCACATTGAGAAGAAAATGACATTGAGAGCATCAGTGACACTGAGGAAGAGGCTGCAGAATGTAATTTTGAAGATGATCAATTAAGAGTCATTTTGAGGACTAATGAAACCAAGCAGCCCTTCTCAGGGCCTCCAAACACTTTTATGAAACTTGCATTAAAAAAAAGTGGGGGGCTTTTGGCAGGGGGGGGCTTCTGACCTAGGGGGGCTTTTGGCAGGGGGGGCTTTCCGGGAGGCTTTTGACCTAGGGGGGCTTTTGGTTGGGTACCGAAGCAATCCCGTAAATTCCGCATATATACTCACTGACAAGTGCGGCGCAAAAATTTGCCAATGGTCCGAGAACAAACGGATTCAGCATCCTGTACAACCTGTCTGGACTGAGGAAATTGGGTGCCACGAGCATGAGTTGGTACGGGGCTCCAGGCAGATTGAAGGCCTCGTTGACGAAAGTAGTCAAGGCATTCAATAAATCCTTGGGAGATTTCAAAAACAAGGCCGTGAAAAGAGCGCCGAAATCTTGCAAAATCGTGCTTTGTCTCGTTTCGGGTTTCCGACTCAATGCCGCCCCTGGGCCGACGGGTTCGACGGCGAAACTCGGCGTCGTTTCATTGGTGGCGACCGACGTAGTTTCCTGCTGTGGATTTAGAAAAAATGTTTAAGCCCCACAAACCCACAGCCAATAATTAAAAAAAAATATGTTCAGGGTACAGTAAATATACTTGAATAAGGCTTAAAGTATTTTGAGAACGCTGTCGAAAAACTAGTGAAAAAGTCCAGTTTTCAGAGAGAAATACAGGACATAATGCACCTTCGATTAGGTCATCAAAAAATACGTTATTATAATCCCCCTTGCTTGCTTTTTTCCTCACATGAATGTAAAACTGCTGCCCCTTCGTCTGCATTTCAAAACAAATATTCATTGCAATCTTTCAGTGAATTTGGGGGCGTTAACAAAACAGCTTTTGTTGGAAAATTGTGACTGACCAAATAATAATCCGCAACTTTTCTCGGGAATTTCTAAGTTACTTGGGACTTCTACAGCTTCTTTGTGATGAAATACCGCACCGAAGTCAAGTATGGCCCATTCTGTAAAGGCCGGAAATTAATTGTGTCTGTTTAGCCACCATGCAGTTAGGCAAACCATGGTTGCCCACCCACCAGCCAGCAAATGTCAGTTGGTCCAACCGCAAGCCAGAGCATTCCTTGGCCGGTACCCAACCAAAAGCCCCCCCTGCAAAAAGCCCCCCCCTAGGTCAAAAGCCCCCTCCCCCTGCCTAAAGCCCCCCTAGGTCAAAAGCCCCCCCCCCTGCCAAAAGCCCCCCCTCACTTTTTTTTATTCAGCTTTCTGCTTTAAAC
>CAJPEX010005337.1:0-16812 GCA_905338405.1 Notodromas monacha | reverse complement strand
CAAGGGCACTATTGAATTCCAGGTCAGCTGCCAATTTTACTGCAGCCTCATCGGATTTTAGCCAGGCAAAGAAAAGGGGCAAAAATTGCCAATATTCCGCACCAATTGATGTACCATTTTTAAAGTTGTATTTCTGAAGACATCACTTTTTCACAGCATCTGCTAAAAAAAATGTGCAGGGTGATATTCAAGTGTAGTGTATTTATTGCCCCACTGCCTGCCACATTTCTTTGTTGATCCTTTCAATTATTCACCATCAAAACAACAGCATTGACAGCAGACAATGCTATTCTTCTGACACTGATAATGTCCACCCTGGTATTTGAAGGAGTATGTGAATGTGGTTGAATGATGACCCTTATTTTGTCCTTTATGTGCTCTGAGGTCCAAGGGTGTTTTAGCACGTCCTTTGCAGTCTGGTTCCTCACAGCACCATGTCATGCCATTCATGCAACTTTTATCTTTACAGTAGAAATAGCCATCACATGTGACCTTGTCTTTCCCCATTTGGGACTTCACTATCTCCATCTGCCATTCACCAGAAATACAAATTGCTCTAGTTCACTCAATAATATAAAATACATAAAATAAAACTTAGCTATTCAAGCAAGTTCACATTTTAAAAGATCACTTGGAAAAACACACAGACTTGGCTCCAGGATAGAAAACATTGCAAAGATTACTGTAGTACACTTGTTAATATACATGCTTCAAAGTTTATTTTGGTTTGAAAAACAAGTTAGCAGTGAGTATTTGAATGCATAAAATAAGGCACAATATGCAGCCTTGGGGAACTACATCAGGAAAGTTCACTTTGATTAAAATTATGTTTTTCAGGGTTGATGTGAATCAACAATACTTGCACTGACATGCAACAAACAAAAAAGGATCAACATTTTCACAGCACTGATGGTCATTTACTCAAATCAACATTGTACCAGTTAATACATGCAAATTGTGCAACAATATGAATGTTTTCATGATGAACAGTTCCTCACAACAATCTGCAAGTCCTGGCAGTTTTCCGTTAGGTGTTGCCAAAATTAATATCATTCTTTAAAATTCCTTTTGTACAGATTGTCTTGCAATGACAAGTTTTGTCCGCAATTTCTGGAATTTTAATCAGATTTTTGAATTATTTGTCCCCCATTTCCAATATTTTGTTGGGATTTGTGAATTTTTCGTACTTGATTTCACACAATACCCAATTTCCTGTGACTGATCATCCCTGGATGATGGACAGGAAATGTGCCTTCTTCAGATGAGTTGTGCACTAAAAGACAGGAAGCTGAAAATTCGTTATATTAACTGGCTGGCAGGAAGCCCATAAAATAAATGTATCCTGATAAATGTATTATCCAAAGTCTCATGAGTTTCAAAGCCCAGTGCCAACTTGGAGCTCGGAAATCCAAGAGCCAAACAAATCCGTGAATATCCTTACTCATACTTTTCCTGAAATTTTTTTTTCCATGAAAACGTGATCTCCTCGAATAATGTTAATTTAAGCTAATGGGAAGGAAAAGTGTCAGGACTAGAAAAAGTCATTGTAAGCAACTGTTGATCAGGAAAACATTCATGTTTTTTTCATGATTCTCACGTATTACCTGGTACAATGTTGATTTCAGTAAATGACCATCAGTGCTGTGAAAATGTTGATCCTTTTTTGTTGCATGTCAGTGCAAGTACTGGTGATTCACATCAACCCTGAAAAACATAATTTTAATCAAAGTGAACTTTCCTGAAGTGGTTCCCAAAGGCTGCATATTGTGCCTTATTTTATGCATTCAAATACTCACTGCTAACTTGTTTTTCAAACCAAAGAAACTTTGAAGCATGTATATTAACAAGTGTACTACAGTAATCTTTGCAATGTTTTCTATCCTGGAGCCAAGTCTGTGTGTTTTTCCAAGGGATCTTTTAAAATGTGAACTTGCTTGAATAGATAAGTTTTATTTTATGTATTTTATATTATTGAGTGAACTAGAGCAATTTGTATTCCTGGTGAATGGCAGATGGAGATAGTGAAGTCCCAAATGGGGAAAGACAAGGTCACATGTGATGGCTATGTCTACTGTAAAGATAAAAGACGCATGAATGGCATGACATGGTGCTGTGAGGAACCAGACTGCAAAGGACGTGCTAAAACACCCTTGGACCTCAGAGCACATGAAGGACAAAATGTGGTCACCATCACTCAACCACATTCACACCCTCCTTCAAATACAAGGGTTGAAATTCTCAGGGCAAGAACAAAAGCATTGGCTGCTGCAACACTTGGAAGGCAGCCGCCTCGGGATATTATAACTGAAGCTGTCAGTGGAATTTCTGATGAAGCAATCAGTGTGATTGGGGGAGGCGAAGCTTTTTTGTGTGCTATCAAACGCAAGAGGAAGGCCCAAGCAAGTCATCCAAGTATTCCTCAGTCAGCAGCAGCTGTAATCATTCCGGACGATTTCAAGCAAACAATTGATGGACGCACTTTTCTACAATATGACAGTGGTGTTGGAGATCAAAATAGGATACTAATGTTTGCCAGTGATGAGAGCTTAGACTGGCTGGAAGCAAGAGAACACTGGTTTGGAGATGGGACATTTTCTGTGGCTCCCAATGTATTCTATCAGTTGTATACAATTCACGTATTGTTTAATAAGACAGTTGTTCCTGCGGTGTATGTGCTCCTGACAAAGAAGGACAAATCAACTTACCAAAAAATTTTCCAGCAACTGAAGGTACTGAGACCCAACATCCAGCCCCTGACCTTCATGTCCGATTTTGAGCAAGCAGCAAGGTTAGCTGTACTGGATGAATTCCAAGGAATTACATTAGTTGGCTGCATGTTTCATCTGGGGCAAAGTGTGTGGCGCCACATACAAAATGAAGGTTTAGCCCGGTCGTACAGAGATGATGAAAATTTCAAGACCTTTGCCAGGATGCTGACTGCACTGTCAATGATCCCGCAAGAAGATATCATACCAACATTTGAAATGCTTCTGAGCCACCCCGATTTTCCAGAAGATCTCCATGACGTGTACGTATACTTTGAAGAAAACTATATTGGGAAGAAGGACAGGAGGGGACGGAGGCAAGTGCCCTTGTTTCCAATTTCAACCTGGAATGTCTTCTCGCGTATTCTGGAAGGAATGCCACGAACGAATAATTCCGTGGAAGGATGGCACTGCAGCTTCCAAAAGTCAATTCAATGCCATCACCCCAGCATTTGGAAGTTATTAGCAGCTCTGAAGAAAGAGGAACAGACTCAAAAAATGAAGTACTTGGCAGTTTTACGTGGTGAGGAACCCTACTCAAAGAAGAAAAAGTACAAGAAGGTGAATGCCAATATTCTTTCTCTAATCAATGGAAGGCACACCCGGAATGTTTTTGAACTTATGAAAGGATTGTCATGGAATGTGAATTTTGTTTAAAAATCCACGTTTTCAATTGGCGAGTGAATATATCTTCGCGTTTCAAAGAAAATTTATAAAAATTATTTCAAAGCATCTGGAACTCAAAAATACAACAACTAGTAGACTGAATGCTGTAATTAGTACTCCAGAAGTATTGGCTAACTGCTAGAATTCAGTAATATACCAACTTTCTGCTGGAAGGTCTCACAGTTGAAGTGGTCAGTATTACAGAAGACTCTGCTTAGAACATTGACAATTATTCTGAAAAAATGAAAATTAGTAATATTTCCAAAGATTTTGGTAAAGCATGAAATACATTTAAAAAAGATTATTTGCATGTCTTTCTGAAAATTTGCATTGCAACCAGGTTCAGAACATCACAGTTATTTGCGAATATTAACATTGGTAGGCAGAGATACGGTTCTGAATCTGGAACGGTTCTGATCCCCCTGCTCTGCATGCTTTCTTTGGTGCAGCAGGAACAATTACTTCTAATTAGGAAGGACACTTTCTTGCACCACGCCAAAAAGAGACTAGAAACACAACCAGCCAAAGTTGCAAACTGGGAGGAAAACTATTCAGTTTGAAGAAAAACCATCACATAAAACTCATTATACAACATAAAACTTTAAAAATGGTACATCCATTGGTGCGGAATATTGGCAATTTTTGCCCCTTTTCTTTGCCTGGCTAAAATCTGATGAGGCTGCAGTAAAATTGGCAGCTGACCTGGAATTCAATAGTGCCCTTGACAGTGTAAACAAAGCCTAAGTCCAAGGCTATTCTAGTTTGAGAGGAGTGACCTATGAATTGGGATAAAATTCCAGTCTATACTGGTTAACCTATTTGCCTGGCTTTTCTTACATTTGCCACACACTTCATTATCAATTTCAAGGTTCAAGATCAAAAGTAAAATTGGCAATGGCCTATAGTTTCAAAAATTTCAAAATTCTATATTTCTTCAGGCATCAGTGAAAACCACCAGTCATTGACACATACTATTTGTTGGCAGGACTTGTTCATGCACAACTTATTTATTTATANATAGTTTCAAAAATTTCAAAATTCTATATTTCTTCAGGCATCAGTGAAAACCACCAGTCATTGACACATACGATTTGTTGGCAGGACTTGTTCATGCACAACTTATTTATTTATATGTCATCTTATATACAGGTGATATTTTCTTGTTAGAATGCCTCTTCATTTGTGAAAAACACGCCTCTGAATTAAATATAATTTGCTTGATTCACTTGGGTACAATGTGGTCTTCAATTTTTCAGATTTTAAATTTCTTAGCCAAAATATTGTAAAAAAAAAACTGTTTCACCCAGAACCATCCATTTCAGTAATATTTTGCTTTACAGTATTTCAGCTTTCTCAATTTTCAGACAAAATTTTGTGCAAAATAATTCTGCGCCCAGCACCCGGGATTTCTCGAAATTTTTTTTTTTAAATTGTTTTTTTTTTTTTTTTGGGAAAGTACATGATGAACATTATTTGATCTCCTATGTGCTGGGAGATCATGATTTTAGAGCCAAGATTCAACTGGCCGGGGATTGTAAGGGGCCTCTGGGTGCCCCGACAATCGGGTGACCGGACCGTGGTTTGGTGGTCTGGGGATTCCGCAGACCAACTATACAGCCCTGGCTGGCGGTTGGGGGGACCGGCGGTTGCTGGCTGGCGGGTGCGCGACCGTGAGTTGAACGGCTGGCGACTGACCCGGTACCTCACCACACACACAAGGAAGCTTGCTACACCAAAATACTGTACTCTTTCAGCAAAAGCTAATTGTGTGGATGTGAATGACAATTTGAGGACATTCAAAACAGAAACCGAAAATGACAAGAATTTTTTTATAAATGGACCCCAGACTCTGGAACAGCATGAGGATTTCAAACCTGGATGATTTGTGTCGTACATTTAACCGTCTCGACTTGACTTTGAAACATCTAATATCGTATCTCCATTTCACTCACTGGCCTGTACATTAAATACGGGTAGGCACAGCTAGGCAGGAACTGCGACATCACAGTGTTTAACTGCATGCCTGAGGCGCACCGTAAAGCAGGCAGAAGATGATATTGTAATCCAGCGCAGGCGCCAGGAATAATGTCAACTCAACGAATTTTCACTCTGTGCAACCTCGCAACACAGGCTGGAATAACTCGGAAATCTTTCCTTCAGGTGCATGATACCTCCTGGTGCGTTCCAACTCGGGTGTTCTCAGCTTCCTCCTGAAATATTAGGTGAATACATAATTTTCCTGGAAGTTTGTATACAGCTTTTGGGTACCTGGCTTCATTCAAGGATAAGACACAGGAAAGATTTGAAGGACACATCACGCAGGATTGGCCGGAATTTTCGGGAAGATCACAGAACGACGATACGAGGAGAATTGAACATTTCTTTTGGCGGCTTTAATTTTGGATTTTATTGCAGCAAAAAAAAAAAGTCGGAATGTACGCTAAGATAATTACTGTCTTGAGTCCTGGTTTCATGCCATCATCGCAAAGACTTTGTCAAGAGATCGTCAAATCACTTAGCATTTTAAAAAATATTTCCGAATCTGCGGGGTAATTATATTGATTGCTTCACATGAAGCGACAATCACATTAATCAAGACTATAACTCAATTTGTCCAGCAGTTTTCAATTAACCCTTGCGTGGAATTTTCGCAGATTTAAAAAAAATCTGCGACATATTTTGGGTAAACTTTTTCATGATCAAGTTATAAAAGAAAATGTTGATAGAAGATTGGAAAAAAATGAACTTCAGAGCAAATGATCCGATCCAATTAACCAGCTGAAATGTACGGTTTTTCTTTCTTTTTTCAGCGGTTGAGATAGCAAACTCCGAGGATTAAAGAAACGAGAAGAACCAGAGTTTCTTTCTTCCCGGGCTTCCCATGGAATTGAAAAACCAGGGGTTCCTGATGTGCGTGAGCTTGATTCTCTCCACACAGAAACCCGCTTGTGTTCACTCGTGCGTATTTGTTGGGGAATCTTTTCATCACTTCAAAATTTACTTATGCCTTTATTTGGAAAAATAAAGAGCCCCTGAAAAAGTTCTTGTTCTGAGGAATTAATGAAAATTGTAGGAAAACTCTTGGCTAATTGAGAAAATTTCATCGAAATCATCAAAAATTAGCTGATACCACTTTTATGTATGTTCTGAATCGTTCCAGCAAAATTTCACGCAACTTATTCAGTGGCACACCTACTTTCAAAAATAATCAAATTCAGCCAAGCTTCAGACCTTTGTGTGTGAATTTCCGAAATCAATTCGCACATTCGAGTACTTTTTGCTGCAAAGTTCGTTTAGGAACCGTCAAGCACGAAGGAACATTAAAGACATTCAAAAAATAAAACTCTTTTATTTCCTTCTGAATGGGTGAAAGTTTATGCATCATTATATGGCAATGAACAACAAATTTAGTTGCAATCGGATTATTTTTCTGCAAGAATGAATAGAAATCATCCTAGCTTTACGCGTTTGCTGGATGGACGCCTGAAAAGAAGTCGAAGCCGTCCCTGTTGAAAATCGAAAGTGCAATAAGGTGTCCAACAAATGTTATCTGAATGGCAATTCGAACTGCACCCGATTGAGCTGGAGAAAAAAAACTGTTACGCACCAGAAAAGGTTCCGTCCATTTAAAAGATATTTTTTCGATAATTTTTTAGAAAGTCATCCTGAAACCCTTTAGATATTCACTAAAAATATGATGCACCCAGTATCTCACAGATGTTTCGACGTATCCCAGCTTTCCTTCGGAATTCTAAAAATTAACCTGATATTAATTCCCATAGGGTTGCCGCCATTAATTAATTATTAATTTCCATATTTTCATCAACAACCGTCTTCACAGCAGCTGACACTTGGGGTTGAAAATGGAGCGGCTCCTATTGAAAACAGCGACATTACCTTTTGAAAGGGCTGAAGGCAAACCTTCAAAATCAAAGCATGACTATTTCAAGAATTCTGAAACAGAAACTGGGCTCGACCAAAAAATTGAGAGATGTGTGCCTCTTTTTTTTCAGCAAAGACCAGAAAGCTAGCATAAGTTGGCTCTTGCAAGACGAACTACAAAATGAAATTTGTCAAATAGGGCATAATTGTTTTTCTTCTACCAAGTATTTGTTTTTTCGGAACAATGTGACATTTCATTTTATGATGTTTCAAGAATATTTTATACTCTTCTTTTATTTCAAATTAACACAACTGCTGTTCCTGGTTTATTGTCACAAGTTTCCTACATTCGTCGCAGGAGCAAAAAAGAAAAGGGGGCTTATTTCCTGGTCCTCGAAGCTGCTGGCGATGGCCGGGTTTCAGAGCTGGGCGCTGTCGAGGCGGACGAGATCCAGCCGGTTGTTGGCACCGCTGCCCATGCCGACGAGCCTCTCGCTGACGCTGACGTCGTGGCAGCTGAAGCACCGCTGCTGTTGGGGCCTGATGCCAGCCCTGGACCTGACTTGCCGCTCTGCTGCTCCTGCATGGCCACCAGGTCCTCGTCCAGCATCAGTTCGAAGTCACCCAGGTTTTCCGGGGACGGGATTTTGTTCCAGCGAACACTGCGAACCGTGAGTGAGTTAGTGATTGGCAAGGAATCTCAGTAAGACGCGTCGAAGTTTGAAGTGAATCAATATGATGAGTTGACGGGAAGCTTCTTGGAAACGAAAGATCAGAAGATACAGCTTATAATATGAAATTATTTTAAGTACAGTAATGATCTGCAATTTATGGTCTGTGGACCAGCACTGGTCTGCGGAATTCTTTTTTTCCGCAAATTTTTCCCAGCATAATAAATCGATATGAATTATTGATGATTTCTGCTATAATCCTAATTTAAAATTTCTGAATGATCATGGCAGTTGAATTTATCTGATGACAAAAAAGTTGGCTTTTTGCTGATAAATTTTCACTTGCTGAAATGAACTATTTCAAGTATTCATTGCGAGATACCTTTTTTGACGCCCAGCTTTCCAACTATTGAAAACATTTTACCTTCATGTGTATAGCTGCTTCATTGGCTCTTCAATTAATTTTAGAAATGAAAGTTTTGGTTGGAAGACTTTTTTTCAGGTACTATATTGAAAAAATATCTGCTGGTCTGCAAATATTTCTTTGAAATTCGCCAGTCCGCAGGAAATTTCATGGGAATTTTTCAGACTTTGATGGATCTAAAAGGGTTGCTGAATAACACAGCTATAAAGCAGGAATCTATTGCAAGTTTTTGTGCACCAAACGGGGAGGTTTTTTGTAATTATCCACACGGTGTAATAACCGGGTGAAAAAGAAGCATAAAAATTACCCAAAAATATTTCGAATTAACAGACGAAAAGTGTACGCTTTAATTATTTTAAGTACATCAAGAGAGCTTCAGCGAAACATTCGTCAATGCAAGGAAAAACAGAAATGATGGGAAAATCTTGAAGAAATAGAACCAGATTTTTCTCGCAACATCAGCTTACGATTATAAAGCATGCGTTGATCAAATTAGAAGAACTTCTTGATTCATGTAATACGCGGTCCAAACAGAGCGTATGTTTGATTAAAGCTGCCGTACACTTCATGCGTGATACATCTTCTCATTGAAAAATTGTGTTTTTCAAATGCATCTCTTTGTCCCTCAATTTCATGTGCATTTTTCTTTTGATTAGCCAAGAATAGTTTGATCAAAAAGACATCCTCGGACGCCAAGTGCACGTCCGCAGTTTAAAAACTAGCTAGTTTTGCATCTCTTTAAATATTTCTTCCTCTTTATTTCTTCATTTGAAAAAAAAATCTGGAAATATATGGAAAAATAAGAGCAGGAGTCTGTGGATAAGTTAGAAACAATGCAGAAGAAGACAAAGCATCGGATCTGAGTAAACTGGACTGAGAGATGCGATGGTTGCGACGCCTTTGCTGCTTCTGTTCCCGGTAGCCTGATCAAACATCCTGTGGGGCTTTCTACTCCGTACGTCGATTCATCTTACTCAGGGATCCCACCGGGGGCGAGCACAATGTCGATGACGTGATCGATGAGCTTGTATTTGAGGATCCTGTCGTTGGCAGTAGTCGAGGTCAGCGACGGGGACGCGTTGACCTGGAAGAACCCTTCCGTCAATCATCGCCGTTCCTCTTTTCTTCTCGTCACAAAGAGATAACGGATTATGGGGACAGAGACGAGACGGAATATGACACAGTGTCTTGGCTCTTACTTTTCGAGTTATGTTTCCCAGGACACTGGGATCAATATTTTTCTGGAATAATGTGAAATTGAGTATTATATTACAGGAGAATTTAGAAATGAATTTCGTGAGAGCACATTTCTTTTACTTCCACCGTCGACCTAAAAACAGGAAGTAATACTGATTGGCAAAAAACTTTGCAAATGAAATATGCTCTGTATTTTTTCCCAGAAGAACAATGTGTGCAAATTGTTTCAAGTAATATTTATGTCATTACGTCAGCTTTCATTCTAGGCCTGCTCGTGCAGAACAGCTTCCTTCCCAGAAGCTACAAATATTTCATGCTCGCTTTTTTCCTTACATGTGAAAATAAAAAACTCATTTAAAAATATGAATTTACAGGATTTCTCTGAATAAGGAACGTTTCACGGTCCAAATGTTCACGGAACCAAAAATATCTTTCGTTGGGGTAAAAAAAAATCATGCAGGAAAATCTGTTTACGACGAAAACCATTGCGACAAATTTTAGATGTACTAAACTTTTCCAAGTCCAGTCAAAAACCTCATAGATACATCTCAAAACAAATTTATTATAACAAACTATCCAATAGAAATTTTTTTAGGAATGTTTAACTGATTCTCCAAGAAATTTCCTGACTAAGGCAGGCCTAGTCTGAAATTTTAAATCCAAAATGTGACTGATGGCCTCTTATTATTGCACATATCGTATCTTTAATCACTGCCAATCGCGTTCAAAGTGGTTCAAAACAACATTCTCCCATCAAATCAAGAGATTGGTGCAACGGATGACGTGCAGGATTATTAAGCTAATTTGTCTCCGGAGGATCAAACCGTTTTTGAAGCGGTTATGAGAACTTGGAGAAGATATATGCCAGAAAAGTAAGATCTAACTGAATATTACATGCAGGTATGACCTGACATTTTTTCCCGTCTTTAATTTTGAAAATTATGTCGTAACAAATTATTCAGTAGAACAAACTTTCTCTGAAGTCCCCGAAAATTCTTCCTTACAAGATTGTACTGTATTCCTTCAATATCAACGTTAACTATATGTGAAACTTTTTTTCTCGCATCAAGATTCCAGGAAGAGTTCAATAGATACTTACTTCAATGAGCCAAGGTTTCAGGTTTTTGTCAATAATAATGTCGTAGCCGTAGCACTCGTAACAATGTCTGTCGTTGACAATGATGGGTGCCACTGCCTTCAACGAGTGAACGACCAGCCAGGTCATGTCATCAAAGAGCTTATTTGTCACGTACTTCCCTCTGCAACCCTCGAGATACAGTCTCAGATTTTGAACACTCCATTTTCCTCCGTGGATTCCGTTGTATTCCTCCTGCAAATCGAAACATGTCAAAATTCCAAATCCTCGATTTACTTTGAAAAATTGTATTCGTCTGACCCCCTGCTTCTGTATGGCAACGTTTGTAAGATGCACGAACATATTGTCGAGCTCTTCGACACTCGTGTCGTATTTGAGAGTGCAGAAGCGACAGAAACCGTGTTTGTACATGTATGCTTTCAGTGGTCGGTAGGACGTGACGAGCACGAATATTCGGAGGTCGAACTTTTTCCCTCCGATCAGCAGCGGGTCATCAATGTACCTCGAAATCACGTAAGTCTCCTGATAATGAACCATTCCAGAAAAAATTAAACACAGACAAATTATCCTCAGCACCCACCAAATTATAACGATTAATGTTTTGAAGTAACATTCCGTTACAACAAATTTTGTAATACAAACTTTACTGTAATGACAAACTTGTGTCCTGGCCATTGCAGTTTCTCCATAAAGGCGCAATAAATAGCATTTAAAAAATGATTTTAATGAACGGCTTTCAGGCTGAAGTCTCCGTATAATGAATCTTCGGCCCTGATGATTTATACAGGTGCCTCAGTGATTTTTTGATAAATGACAGAAAGCTGGAGAAAAATTGAACTGGCGCAGCATTCCAACTTCAGCGAAGAAAATACAGTCTTCGAGTAGACACATTACAAATTTCTTGGAAGCTGGATTTTTCAGCTCCATTTCAGAATGACATGTATGCCTTTATTCTTTAGAAAAAAGGAGTGTTACGTGTTGGAAATATTTCTTCTCAGTTTGACATGTATGAAGAGGTACGCATAAGTTATTCAGAATGAATTACCATTTGCATTTGAAGCATAAGTATGCATGCATTTTTTTCATTTTACTTTGCAAGAAAAGCAGCATTTTTGTAGAACGAAAAATTCGGTCAGAGAAATGTATTATTATATACTGTATATTCAAAATATTTCCCGCTTGATTTCATCGGAGAGACTTACAAATTCTGACAGGTCTTGAGTCTTGAATAATTTTTTTTAAAGCAGGTTACACTATTTTTCAGCAATTTTCTTGCAAAACTCAGTCTAAAAAAGTTTGAAGTCACGAATCTTGATACGACACAATTTTGAATGGATTTCTCGTCAATTTCCTTAGAAATCCATTCTTGTAAAGAGATTTTACTGTATTCACGACAGCGTATATTCTTGTCTTTTTATTGATGTTTTTGCCGAAGGATAACTCAAAGAAAATTACGCACTTTGACTGAGGCAGGATTGAAGGTATGTGTTTTGGAGTCACGCGACCACTTTTTCAATTGCGAAAGTTTGTTGATGAGAAAGATTCCGACTCCTTGAGATTTTCCGCCAGGCTTCATGATCCAAGTGCTGGACGGATTTTTCCGGAATTCTTCGACGAACATGTTGTAATCCGACGGAAGCATGAAAGTCGTCGGGATCGAATCCAAATAAAGATACCTGGTTTCAATGAAAATTTGGGAATTTTGAAGATCAAGCGCCATGAACATCCACAGAACTCTGCATAGATCGAATCAAACTTTCGACTTGTATGACAAAGCATATATAAATGTTTATTCACTTCTATGCACGCCTCTTAAATTATTGCTTGACAACAGTGTGACACTTGATGCAAGGACGAAAACACTACAAAAAATATGCATTCTCATCACTCATCAATTTTCTTGCTACAGTATTACGGCGATTCCGCTTCTGTCTGAACCTGGAATGATTGGACAATGATGCTCAAGAAATTTATCCCAAGTCCAAAAAATTATTTGCTTTTATAGACACGTCATTGTATGTGCTTATTCGCGAAACTTTTTTTGAATGTTGCCGGGATAATAATGCTGCGGGTACTTTGTTCAGAATGCCGGAAACATTTTCGCGCCATAGACACAATATTGTTCACTCATCCCTGTTATTATCAAATACTTGAATTCTAAATTCAATTATGAAGGACACTTCATTTAGTATTGCTGAGGTTTACAATAGTGTCCTCAGTACCACGGAAAGTTGAAGTCGACTGCAGGAAATGCAGTGATGAGGCTTCTGTAGGAGCGGACATAATTGGTACTTGGGCTAAGTACCCGAAATTGCATCACATGGGTTTTTTCAACTTGAAGCTAAAGAAAATAACTGTTGAGAATAAAGCCAGACACAATCTGTCCCGCTGTCGACAATCAGAAGGAGCTTAGGAAACAAAGAACAAAAACAAATCCAGCAATACTGCTAATGACGGAAAAAAACTCCGGGAAATTAAAACAAAAATCCATGGAATAAGTAAATAATTAGCCTCTTTTTGAACGTGAATCGGAGAATTTTCATTATGGAATTCATCGTCAATTTTTGGCAATATAATCAGCTCAATTTGTTGAGGCGATATTAAAATCTAGAAAAATAGGTGAGTCAATTTTTTTAGAATTCCTTAAAATATATCCATATTTTGAGACATTGTCGAGGAGTCGGGGAACATTTATTTTAGTGCAAAATACCCCCAAGTCAAATCGTCTTTACGATGTCAGGGTTCACTGTATCTTTCCGTCATCGTGGAAAATACATTTCGTAGCGTCGATTTAAAAGACGAATTTCAATATTATGGCGTGATAGTTTTTCTTCTATCGAATGCATCCAAACTTGTGCTCAATAAATTACCTTCCATTTGGGCCCTTCTCAGCCAAAGGGTTGCCATCCCGTTCCAGGTCCCTGCGGTAGCGCTTCAGATTTTTGACCATCAGATCTTTCCGCGTCAGTTCGTAATGGTTCGGGAAATGATTAATGATCCTCATTTTCCGGATGGCGAAATATATGCAGAGAAGAATACAAAAGAGAGAGAGAGAGAGAGAGAAATAAACCCCCGTCGTCCAGCGCGCAAGTCATCATTGACGCGTTTTGTATTTCTCTTCCGCCAGAATCATCATCGCGAAAATCCCGCGTGGGGCCATTTTTAACCTCCCCTCTTACATGCAGATCGATCCTCGACTATTGCGTATGTCATCAAGGAATTTCCGATCGAGCATGCACATATACAGTATTGCATACCATTCTTCCTTTCATGAGACCCAGATACAGTTTTAATGACTCTTTGAGCCTGGCTAACTCACTGGTTGTCGTTCATGCGGTAACCGCTGTCGACGCTGAACAAAGCCCTGCAAGTCTGCGGCCCCGCCCTGGAATCATGATTGAATTGGTTTTCGTCAGATCGAGTGAGTATGTAGGGGACGGAGCTTGTCCATACTTTTAATGAAAGGATAATTAGGCATTGATGAGCTCACTGAAACTATTCAGCGCTTCTTTGCATATATGTAGAACTTGGAACTTTCCAACGCGTATATTTGATTATTACTGCGTTTTCTCCTCTGTACAATGCTGATGGGTTTTGAAATGTGCCCGGAATATACATTATTGAAAAGCGATACGACATGATCAAGTTCGAAAGAAAATTCTATTCTGAAAAATGCTGATGTGGCACAAGAAAAAAGTCCGGTTGGCATATTTTCAGAAGATTTTTGCAAAAAGTCACCCTGTAGCTGCATGCTGACACACTTCTGCTCGTCACTCAAAATAAGATGTGCCCACGTCGTAAAAATATTTGATTTTGTCCAACTTCTCCTTCAGAATTCTTCACATGTACAGTACATGGCATCAATTCCAAGGGTTTGCCTACAAGTTTTCCTAGGTACTTTCGCCATTTTCGTGACCAGCAGCCTTCACATTATTCAGGCCAAGTGATGGCTGTGAATAAGGCGATTGTTGATGAAGACGGCGGAATTAATGATCGATAATTGGCACCAACCCTCGGAATTAATAATACGCCAAATTTAGGAATTCTGGAGGGAAAAATGGATGACACCAACAAATCTAAAAGATGTGAAACTCATATTTTGAGTGATCAGCAGAAGGTACCATGACCAGCGTGAGCCGGCAAATTAAACCTATATGCCTCACCTGGCACTTTCCCCACCTGCTTTCTTCTTAGGATCTCGACAGAAGAGTGTTGCTCATAGGGTGACTTTTTAAACAATTTTCTGAGAAACTTCTCAGACAGCGCTAAATTCATTTTCGATCACCAGAGAATGTTTTTTTTTCTTCATGAAAATCATTTCTTTTCAACTCAATCATATGCAGTTTTGATTTAAATTCTCTGAACATGTGTTAGACCCCTCGTATATATTTTTTTTTTCTAGAGAACAACACCTTGAAGCATCAACACAAGTTTTTATTCGTTATTGGTCGTGGATACTTTTTTTTCCATACGGTCTCTTACGAGCGAAAAAGTATAATTTTGCATGAATATATTGAATCAAGGCATTGTCCTTCGGGCTTGAAAAATCTATGAGATTTTTGTATGCGTTTGCAGGAACTTGAAAATTATATGGGGTATACATTTTGAAAAAATCAAGATCGCACCGCAAGTCAATCAAAAGAAAAAAATTGCCAAAATTAGGTGGTTGATTCAGGAGAAGGACTCATAACATAGACATGTTGGGCGACGATTCAATTCCAAGAGAAAGTAAAACTTTTCCTACTCACCAGTAAAAATTCCAGTCGTCATCTGCACTGACTGGAAACCATCCGCGCTTCTCGAAATTATTGACCACCACACTTTTTTCAGTGTCAGTACAATACGCGAGTTTTGCTGGCGAACCAGTCATTTCTTCAGCACATAAATAATCGAAGACGGATGATTTTTCGATGACTTTTAAGCTTTTCAAAAGATATTCCTATTCAGGAAGTTGTGTTTATGATTTTTTTCATAACCTTTTCCACGGCGACTCCAACTCCGACAACTGACACTAGGAATAAAAGATTCACGGTTTGAGGATGTGAGCATTGTTTTCTCCAAAAGATTACTTCATTAGAAGAAAATTACAATTTGACTTTTCCTGGAATGTGTATTATTACTGTTCATACGCAGACTTCCTTGAAATAGCTCAGCGGCTGCACCCGAATGTGCTTATGGCGATACTGGGAATTTTCCCGCAAGGTTCAACCAACCTTCACCAGCGATTTTCTCAAGTCGGATCAATATACTGTATATATTTGTTGCTTCATTGATCAAACTTCCGCGAGAGCCATGGATATGAGTGACATCTAGACAACTTGCAAGTGCCCAGTTTTGCCTGTAAAATATGGATGCTTATTATTTTCACAGTGTGCGTCAAACTGAAGCAGCAGTTTGATGTTCCTGCAAACATTTTAATTTGAAAACTGACTTTGCCATTGGTAGAAAGGTATTATAGCAGGTATATGCCGCGTCATAACTATTATCAGAGATACTTTTTTATTTTCCAGGAAATCAGTTTTGATACGAAATGATTTTTCGAGCGAATATGCATGTGTAATGATCTTGAATGTTATGGCTGTATAACTGCGAGCCAAAATGCTTCCTTAATGTACTGAAACCGTTGAAGAATCGCTGTCACCCTTTCAAAACTAAAAGCATTCGATGTAAAAATTATTTCTCGTAATTGTTGAGTGCTTAAAAAAAAATTTGCCGTGTTGCACAAAATAATGACCGCATGAAGTTATGCTTATATTGTACCTGACCTTCATGCCCAGTGTCCTACTCCATACAGAGTTCAGTACTCTATGCAAGTCTATGGTCTACGTTCCGTATGATTTCTCATCGCTACCTAGACGTGCGAGGGTAAAGATATAAACACCGATTCTTAAACAAACGCTCTAGATGTCGCTCGCAGGTCTAGTTATACGCAGACAGATTAATGTGCATTCATGGAGTCATCGTCGTCCTAAAACAAAACTACAGTATTCCTGCGAATTTTCCTACCTTAATCATATTTACAGTGATATAAAGGAATGCCCCGTGAAATTATGAATCAAGTTGGATGTACAGTACTGTCGTGCTCATGCATGGAAAGTTTGTTCATGACCT
>CAJPEX010005336.1:0-16813 GCA_905338405.1 Notodromas monacha | reverse complement strand
TAACAAAATTCAACTTTTGAAACCCCACCAAACGGAATTTCAGACGACTAGTGACACCTGCACAACCAAGAGCAGAAAACGTCTTTCAGGTGAATTCAAAAAAGAGGTGGAGCAAAGATTTTTTCCACTTTCAAACCAACTTTGATTGAAAGAGAATTGTTTTGAAATTTGAGGAGTGACATCTACTAAACAACCAAAGAATGTGGGAAATTTTTAAAACGGGGAAAAACGTGATTCTCACTGCCTGAGAGGGTGAATGGCGACATCTACCTGTGGAGAGCAAAACACTGGGGTTGTTCTGAAAAATGCATACAAACTCCCAACCTCTACGTTTCTTTTTCCAATTGAAAACAATGAGTAGGCACAGTCTTTTCTTATGATCAAATTTACACCTCAGAATCTTGGTATTTTCTGGCAGCCAACTAAAATGAGGGTTACCAACAGTTCATATTTCTTAAGGAAAATGCATAGCATATTCATCAACAGGAATATAATTCTACAATTCTATAAGCCAGTGTTTTTGGTAATTTTGATGAACACAAAAATGCTGACACAAAATTCAGTAGAATAGGTTTGTAACAACAACAAAACTTGGAATGAAGAAACCAAAAAAAACATGGTGTCTCTTGGGCAGGGAGCTAAAAAGTTATCTTGCTATAACAAGATTCTTTTGTACTTCCCCTCCAGTACTTTCCTTTAGGAATTTATTTTTTTCACAGTACTGTACTTGAGACTTTCTAAACAAATTTCCAAAATATCAAAGATGTTCATCAGACTCAATCTGACCAAATTAAATAACACAGAAGTTTGGATATTTTGGTTAGACATATAATTGAAAATGAATTTCATGGGAGGAATTTTCAAAAAATTACATTTGTATTCAAAGTGTAACACAAATTCTGCTGCTAATATACTCAAAAGTATGTATTTGCATAGATCTCAACTACAGTATATTGCAAGTGTATCTATACAATGAAGTCCATGCAGTCATTCATAAAAAAAATGTATGTAAAACTTCACATTTCCATAGACTCGGGCACTTTAAAAGCTTAAGATTTCAGCAAGAATTTAGTGAATTCTGCATCAAGTGTATCTATACAATGAAGTCCATGCAGTCATTCATAAAAAAAATGTATGTAAAACTTCACATTTCCATAGACTCGGGCACTTTAAAAGCTTAAGATTTCAGCAAGAATTTAGTGAATTCTGCAACATAACTTAAGAAACAGGAAGAAAATATGGCACAAAATGCAATTAAAGACAACAATCAATCTAAATCCAAAATTTTATAAGTACTGTATAAATAACAGCCAGAAAATTATTTGGAAATAAATTTATTAGAAAACACATGACTGCTTTAGACTGAGCTCAAAACATGGGCATATTAAACCTATATTTATACTACTGTACATTGTACAGCACAGTATGGAAATTCATGATATTCCACTTAGAATTTTATACTAGGTACTGCATCATAAAAACATAATACAGATCCCCTTGCAATAGTTGCAAACTATTTGTTTGTGAAGAAATTACAGATTTGCACAAACCTTCACAGTAGATTCATCAACACAGTTCATTTAATATATTAATCACATGGAAACAAAAGGACCATGCTTAAATTGATGGGAATTTCACCACATGAAATTTTGTGCTTCACAGGGGATTTTCATTACTGAATACCCTGAAATTGTCATGCAAATATCAAATACAGAACAGTAAAATTCCAATGTAAAAATATATTGTTTCAACAAACTCATTCTATGCTTGTATAGCTGTATTCCCAGTAAAACAATTAGTAGATCCTCCTTTGGGGCATAGGCCATAGGGATTGTTTAATAAATGGCAGAAAATTAAAAATAAATTGAATTGGTGCTGTAATCAACAGCATGTTGAAAATAATTATCCCTTGTTTGAAACAACAAATACAATAGATATGAATCAATAATGATTGATTCAGAAGACATTTATCTTGAAAAGCACTTCAGTTTCATTTTATTTATCAAGCTCAACAGTTTCTCTTTTGGTAGAAATGCAGGCTTAAAAAAATGAAATTACTATACTGTAGATTCAAAATGTTCCTCTTCATTTCATCAGAGAGACAGAAATTATGTGTAAAGGCCTTGAATTACTCTAGGAGTACTTCACAATCTTTCAATGTCCATTTCTCAAAAAATTCCAGTCTGAAGTGTGTTGAAATGAGAAAAATCATGAACCTCAATAAAATAAAGTCAGATAACCTAGAAAATATACATAATACACATTACAACATAGCCAATAATCATAATTATGCGAAGCTCTTTGAAGGAACTCTTGAAAACCATCAAATTTTTAGACTCATATGTAGAATTGCAAAAATCAGCACCAGATTCCTGAATAACTTATTGGAAGCCCCACCAGCTCTTTGACTGTTAGGGATTCTCAACAGATCTCAGACTTATTGGCTTTATAATTTCCAGCAGATTTTTGACAGAACTTCAGAATTGCCACCAGCTCTTTGACATGAGTTCAGAATCATCAAAAGATCTTTGATACACAATCATGTCTTCCATTTGAACACAGGGGCAGATTTTCCCCAGCACTAATGCGTCAGACCCATGACTAACAGTCTTCAACCAACTTATCAAAACGCAATACCCAACCCACATCATCTCAAAAGTTTGCTCACATTTTCAAACTCATGTAAAATAACCTTTCGAATTACAACGTCTGTCTATAGAAGTACTGCATACAAAATCAGTTGCGACATGAGTGAACATTACTTTGAAAAGCAGTGTTCTCGTTTTAAATCGGTGATGGTTCATAAACCAGAAACACAACAGGAAAATTGAGAAGTAGTACTCACTGTTAAAATCGGCATCTTATCCACGATCCCACATCCCTCAGACGCGTCCAACACAAAGTTCAGCAACGTGCAATTGTTCAACATCAAGACACTTTTCTTCACACTCCTTATGTCTCTCCTGGGGAATCACAAAACGATGCAAATTTTTAAACCACGGGCACAAATTTGTTTTCTTCAAAACGACCACCACACAGCGCCGCGAATACCAAATTATGATGGAGATTTGCACGGGCTTGATGTAATTAAATAATCTCGAGTCGACCGACAAAGATTTCCCCTGCATCCAAACGCGGCCGATGCCAAACAGCGACTGGTTGGTGAATTCGAATTCGCGTCCAAGGAGGAAGAACGAACGGCCGCGGGGCCGCGGGACACCGCGCAGCCAGTGTTGCCACACGGCACTCGCCAACCGCGCAAGAAGTTCCTGCAGTATTTCACCACCTTTTTTCTTCTGTATGATATCTCAAAACTGTTGCCCACCTCCTCATCAGCATCAACTCCATCCATGAAACACATTCACCTCCAGAAAAATAATCTGAAGGATTTTAGGGGTTAATAAATGCCATCTGTTGAACATGTTGACAGTGTCCCATGTGAATTACTGTACATTGGGTACAAATGCATAGCACAGTGATGAACAATGTGCAGAGAACCAGAGAGTGGAGAGGAAAAACTTGCACACCATTGCTGTTACTGTATCACCAGAATGCAGAACAAAAGAAGATTTTACACAAAGCAGTTGAATCACATGCACTGACCTCAATATTACTTTGCAACAATGTACTGCTTTGAGCAAGAGTTTTATGAGCTAATTGCCGTTTTTTCTAAATGGTTAACTTTCTCTAAATCAGAAATGTTTCATTGTGAAGAATTTTAATGTGTTTATGGGTGTCAATCCAAGCATGTGTGATACCAAATTCAAGATTCAGTATTATATTGCAGATATACTGTCATTTTAGGTCCTAACAAACATCAAGCCTTCTGAAGCACAACACATATTTGCTGGGATTGTCAATTGCCAGTACACCTTACAAATACTCACAGGTTTCCAAGATCTTCTTCCAATTGAAATGTGACTGACTTTCGGACTAATTCTTCTGAAAGACTAACACAAACCCAATGAAAATTGTGTTCTTCATGCTCTTTGCAATGGATTCGGCATCTTCCCTCAAGTAGGGTATAAATTATGTTGTTTATGCTCTTCACAAGGGATTGAACATCTTCCCGCATGCATAGAGCATCCTTGCATAATGACAAGGTCCTACAATTTGGCAAAGAAAGAATTTTCTTTGTTAAGCTGCCCAATTGAGGACAGATTCCCTAAGTTCATCTTTCTAGTCCCCTCAAAAATAAGAGAGGGTAAAGTTTGATTATGATTTCAGGTCCATGTAGTTCATTTTTCTTTTCATTCTATTGTTTCAGTCCACCTTGATTATAAATACATACAACAATTTGTCTCTTTTCAGTCTCAGGTACCTCAATGACTCCAAGTAGGCAGATTTACACTTCGAATGAGAGAAAAAAAATCATAGCTCCCCGGGCATACCTCATATTGGCAACGCTGCCGTTAGCCGGTACACCCCAGCAAAAACTATCCCCCCCCCCCCCTCCCCCTTCCTTCCTTCAGTGGGACAGTCGATGCGTTCCATCGAGCGCCACAGAGCCAGATGCCAGCGAAAACGCCACTCGCGAACTGCGTCTCTCACGTCGTCCGAGAGAGGGAGTGGTGGGACGGAGTCGCACACCAAGGCATCCCTTATACGCAACCATGTCAACGAACACTGCAGCGAAGGATGTATAGAGAACGAACCGGAGAGAAATGGATAGGGAAAAGAGCGCGAAGGAAGGAAGGAAAGGAAAGCAGATGGGTGATGGTGGGGGGGGGGGGGGGGGGGGGGGAAGGGAAAAATAAAAGGAGAACACAGGAGGGGGGGATGGGGAAAAGGCAGTGGTGTGCGCTCTGTGTTGGGTGAGGGGGAGAGTGCACCAGGGGCTCTCTCCCACACACACACACACACACAGGCACAGATGCATACATACATGCACACCAAAGTTGGGAAAGACTGACACTGAGAATGAGGGGGAAGGGAGGGAGTGGAGGGGGATGGAGAAACGAAAATACCCAGCACCTCTATGCCCTGGTGTATCCATGTATTTACTGGGACTTCCTCATTCCGTAATCCACACAATTTGATCTTCATGCTAACTTGCTTAGTGGACTCAAGCAACTACAGAGTTTATTCTTTACCTCGCATTTAGTGACACAAATTTTGCATAACCAAGTTTTACCTTATTATGAAACACACTTGATTTTGTGCCAAGAAGTGCCATTGAATTGAAGATTTACTGCATTGTGTTCCAAATTTACTTTACTCATGTAGGCAGAACATTTTTCGCGGAAGAATATCATGAAAAATGACAGCCTTTACTTCAAATATTATCATGAGTACTGCATTGCAGATAATCGGTGATTCTTGGGAAGAACTAGACATGAAAAATAACCGGGATGAATTCAATCCCAGGATATACACTTCGCATTTTGAATCATGTGTGCCCAAGAATGTAAAGTATCTGATTCTCCCTGATGCTATTTCTCATCTGGAAACTTTTCTGACATTGTCTGAACATAATTACAGCTGAGATAGACTCACTATCAGAAAACTGTAATGGGAAAATATTCATTTTTCTTCATAATGCCACATTGTTGAGGAGTTGAAGATACTTAACCTTGGGGAAAAGTTAACCCTAGAACTGTTCACATGGTTCACTTTCCAAAATTTGCATTGGTGATTATGGCTATACTGCATCCTTTTCTCTGCATTGGTTCCAAGAAATACAATTGCTCAGGCACTTTCTTGGGGAAAATGTTGGCCTAAACTTGAGTAAATGAGAAAATTTACTTCATTGCAAGTAAACTTTATAAGCCGAACATGATGGAGTTGACAGTATTCAGCTTTTAATTTTCTTTCAAAGTCATCCAGATACCAAATGGTCAGTTCAAAATGGAGAGCCAGCATTTGTCTAAGACCATCTTTGTTTCCAGCAAGATGTCACTGAACTGAGATTATTTGACATGAGGCAACAACTTTTTTTTTAATGTGGACTTTGTTGCACAAAGTTGCACTCAATTGGGGATTCACCTTGTAATTTTGTCTTGTGCTGTTTCATTGCATAGTATTCATTTCATTTGGATGTAAATGTTTGAAATCATGTCTAATTAAGTAAGTGGAGGAGTATAACAATGGGATTTCAAGTCTCTGGAGCATCCACCAAAGGATGCAAATCTGAGGAGGAAACATGACTTGGCAGTCACACAAAGTCCAGTATACTCCTTGTCTGAGCTTCCCTCCAACAGTCTCGCCCCTCACCCGCACAGTTGTTTTTTTATGCGTCTCGTCCGTTCTGGCTCCGGGTTCGAAATGAGAAGAATAGATGACAGAAAAAAAAAAGATAGGAGAAATGGAGGAAGGAGGGGAGAAAATATACAGACCCAAACCAACGCACCGTTTCCATATATCTTTTTTTTTTTTCCTTTTCCATCCTCTCTTCTCATTTCCTTCTTCTCTCCTTGATTCTTATTCCTCTTTCACAGTATATAGCCTCGTTTTTGCTCCCCCCCCCTCCCCCGTTGTGTTGTGGAACTGGCTTTGGACTGGCTGTATAACCCTGTGGAGCACCATCCCCCCACCAGGCGAGCACAGAGTTCTGTGGGGTTTTGGGAGAGCTCAGAATTTTCCAGCAAGCATTCTGGGGTTTTTCCCCTTCAGGGTTTTTTCTTGCTAACAAACAAATTGAGGGAAAATCTTTGGGAATAACTGACTATGACTGGCACTCCAAGGTAAGTGGTTTCAGATGAACTGGTAGTTTTCCAAGGGGATAATGTTGTCATTTTTACTGATGTTCTCTGTGGACTTTTTTTCTTATTAGATGTTGGGATATGTGGAATATATTGTGAATGCATGATGTTTGTATCCTGCTATAAAAAAACAAACAAGTGGGGGAAATCTTTGGGAATAACTGACTATATGACTGGCACTCAAAAGTAAGAGGTTTCAGATGAACTGGGAGTTTTCCAAGGGGATAATGTGGTCATTTTCACTAATGTTCTCTGTGGACTTTTTCTTATTGAATGTTGGGATATGTGGAGTATAATGTGAATGCATGATGTTTGTATCCTGCTATAAAAAACAAAGAAGTGGGGGAAATCTTTGGGAATAACTGACTATGACTGGCACTCCAAGGCAAGTGGTTTCAAATAAACTGGTGGTTTTCCAAGGGTGGTCATGTGGTCATTTTTACTGATGTTCTCTGTGAATTTTTTCTTATTAAATGTTAGGCTATGTGGAGCATTAACAAAAAATGGGGGGGGGGTTATCTTTGGAAATGACTGACTTAACTGGCACTCCAAGGTAAATTTTGGATATCAAATAAACTGGTACTTTTCCAGGAAGGTGGACTTTGGTTTATTTATGCATGTTGGGACATGTGGAACATATTGTGAATGCATGTTGTCTGCCATTGACATTCTTGGACAATATATCCACTTCCAGTTTGAATGACACATTGAACACTGCTCTCACATTCATCTCTCTCTCTCTCCTTCTCCATTAGGATTAGTTTCAGTGGTGTCCTGCATGTGTGGGCCTGCATTCAAGGAACAACAAATATTCTATGTGGAGATTGCCAATTTACTATGGTGGCTTCTCTGGACTTCAGTTTACCATGATATGGAATGTTTATTCATTGGAATCCTTGTTGTTCTTTAGGATGAAAAATCCATTGATGATAGCTCTTCAAAATATGGTTTCAACAAGTGAAGCTCCTTGTATAATGGGAGATGGAGATTTGAACAGCATATCTTCTCTGTTTGACTATCATGCTACTGTATATTTACTTATAGTTTTGCATGGTTTTCTTTGTTGGAAACTATTAGACTGGACTCATAACCTCTATACATATGATGAAAATTGAATTCCAGTGAGTAAGTTTCATTTCACCATTAGTGGTCTCTATATGGACCTTATTCCATCCATGGTTCTATTTCATGGACTCATGTCATGTTACTGTGATTCATTTGGACTGACCTTACACTAATATAAGCTTGAGGGAAGCCTTTCTTCAAATATGTTATTGTATCTTTACTTTGCTGGATAGTTTTTTGCCAATGTGTTGAGGATTAATTTAATTGCTTCCCACCCAAAACCAGCAGATAGGTATGATATAATTTGAAATGCTTCATAGGACAGATATATTTTTCAGGAGAAATTCATGCAAACTTTTCAGTTTTGACTGATTGTGAATCTTAAATGGGGCTGACAACATATTCTTTATGGATATGTCCAAAGTTATATCTAAATGAATCTTTGATACAATAGAATTTGATCCTGTTGAGGTAGTACTCAGAATAATTTTATGTTAATCAAACAAGTTAAGTTTTGGAAGATAACCAATGGGCCAGGAACACTAGACACCCTTGAGGGACCTGTCCATCCTGGAAACTCTCCCACATGGGATAAACAATTACCTCATCATAAATTTGTTTCCAACCAAAGCAATAAATAAAAAATTTTCAGAAATAGACTTTAAGAAAAATAAATCACAATATCAATACAATTTCATCAATTCCAAAGAAGCGCAAAGCTCTTGAAAAATCTCTAAACATTTGCCCTCAGGCTATTTCTCATTAAAATTGAAATAAATCATTGATCAGAATGATAGATGAATGTAAGCATAGCAAAAGTTTGATTTCATACATTTAGTGTGGTTGTCTGCAAAGCAAGTAAAGCACCACAAAACCCCCATGACCTGTCCAGTCAGGAAACTTTTTTCTACAGAGCACAGGATTAAGTTTTNCAATGTAAGCATAGCAAAAGTTTGATTTCATACATTTAGTGTGGTTGTCTGCAAAGCAAGTAAAGCACCACAAAACCCCCATGACCTGTCCAGTCAGGAAACTTTTTTCTACAGAGCACAGGATTAAGTTTTGTTTTTACAGTATACTGGCACAGGTTATGATTTTTTACAACCAGCAGTAGCAAAAATAACTTTCTGATTTATACCCTTAGAGGTAATAAAAATAATGGTAATGGGTTGGACACAAAATTTCGATTTCACAAGTTTTTACATCATTTTTGCGACATGCACATTCATGCAAATATGATACAAAAACTTGATGCCTCTTCTGTCATCTTTTCTGGAACAGTTCCCAGGAGCAATAGATTGAGAACTTGTCTAAACCAACAGCTCCTAAGACTAAATTTTTGGTGGTTGAAGTATAAGTTTATAAATATTTAATCATAATACAAAAGTTTTTTCAACTTGACTTTCTTTAAAAACTAAAGTTTTTGACATTGAAGTTCTTGTTCGTTAGTGGTCAAACAGGGCTTTCAAAGTCAGGAATCTTCCTGCTGAATTGAACAAAATAAGTTATCAGACTCCCTGGCCAGGTGACTATTTGAACCATCATGAAGGATTCAAATGATCCAGCTAGGCTAAACAGACTTGACACCCCAAGTTTTTTTTTTTTTTTTTTATGGATGAACAGACAGTTCCCATAAGCCCTTATACAAACCATCAAAGCACATTCATCTTCTTTTTCAAAGCATGAAAACCCATGAAAAGTATTCAATTACTTGGAACAAATAAATATCCGATATCAGAAGAAATTTTCGTTTTTGGGGGGTTTCTTTTTGACCAAACATCAGCCTCCGCTAAAATTCAACTCAACCAGTCCGCGCCGGACATGTTCCCGTGCCGGACGCATCAGTCGCACGGTCCAGCGGACGCAGCTTTTTTGCCCACACACAACCGTCATTTAATTCCCTGTTCCGCCGCAAGAGGCTCCATGATCCCGAGACGAAGAAGAAGAAGACGAACAGGAGAGAAGGAAAAACAGTTTCTTTCTCTCGTTTCCTTTTCGCCTCGTCTCGTTTCGCCGCCGCCACCGCCGCAGCCGCCAGGGGACGACTGTATACACGAGGCGTCCTTTTTTACGTTATTCATTTCGTTTCGTCGTTATGCTGTACTGTACGGTACTGTACAGCCTCTTTCTCTTCTTCCTTCGCTGCGCGTTGCCGACAACAGAGGTCGCGGTTCTGTGTCTGCATGTGTGTGTGTGCCTCTCTCTTTTTTTTCATCCATCTCCTGTACTCTGTCTGTGTGTGTGTGTGTCTGTGTCCTCTTTGGCTGGTATGGCAGATGCAGTGCGTCATCTGATCTCTGGCGAGCTAATTGCGCACTTCTTGGTACGGTAGCGGGATGCCCGCCGTGTCTCTGCTGGCGCCCGGCCAGTACTGTACCGTCTTCCAGCCGCACCTCAATCTTTCTACCGCCCCGAGTGGCGCGTTGTCGGTCGCAACACAAGTACACGACGCAACGTCTTGAATTTTATGTGTCATGTCGTGTGTTTGTTGTCATGAAAACCTTAGATATAAGGTCACGTTACCCTGGGGAGATACCCTGATGCATGAATGATTCAAGGTAGGGGATACTTGGAACTGGAACACAAAATAAATCTGCCTTTAAACATCAGGACAAGGACTTGAGACATGATCAGCACATTTCTATGCAGGAAACTTTCTGTATTTGGATATCTCTTGAAGAAATTGAGCCACAGTACTGTAGTTAAATTCACTGGTATTCAACATAAACTTGAAAATAAAATTACCTTAATTAATAATCAATATGTACAGGCTAATTTTGTGCTCTTTTTTTTTAGATTTCTCCCCATGCATCATGTCTGCACAGTATGTAAAGCAAGATTGATTGTTTTCTTTGCTTCTCAAGCTCCTTGTAATGCCATAAGATGCAGCTTTCTTCTGTCCATTTATTCTCTGTATCTTGTTGTTAAAAAAAATACTTCAATATTTCAGGGTAATTTTTATGAACATGTGAAACAAATTAAATATGCTTCCAGCAAAGTCTTTGGAAAAATGAGATCCAAAATGCAGACATTCCAACATGGAACTTAGGGAAAAGTTCCAAGCACTTATTAATGTTTTGGGGTCCCACTGAGCAGTGCTGCACTGCTGATGGGTATACTGCAAAAAATATTTACAGAATATACAAACACAGTACCTTGCTGTTTCTATATTGATTGATGGCGGGGCTCACCGCGCAACAGCCAGCGTTGTGTTCATGTGCTGCGTTGCAGAACTTAAAATACACAGTACAGCACACAAACAACAGTACTTTTGGAATCTATATTCCAGTGCAATGGGACCCCCGATACCCTGATGCATGAATGATTCAAGATAGGGGATACTTGGAACTGGAACACAAAATAAATCTGCCTTTAAACATCAGGACAAGGACTTGAGACATGATCAGCACATTTCTATGTAGGAAACTTTCTGTATTTGGATATCTCTTGAAGAAATTGAGCCACAGTACTGTAGTTACATTCACTGCTATTCAACATAAATTTGAAAATAAAATTACGTTGATTAATTATCAAAATGTACAGGCTAATTTTGCGCTCTTTTTTTTTAGATTTCTCCCCATCATGTCTGCACAGTATGTAAAGCAACATTGATTGTTTTCTTTGCTTCTCAAGCTCCTTGTAATGCCATAAGATGCAGCTTTCTTCTGTACATTTATTCTCTGTATCTTGAAGTTAAAAAATACTTCAATATTTCAGGGAATCTATCCATAATTTTTATGAACATGTGAAACAAATTAAATATGCTTCCAGCAAAGTCTTTGGAAAAATGAGACCCAAAATGCAGACATTCCAACATGGAACTTAGGGACAAGTTCCAAGCACTTATTAATGTTTTGGGGTCCCACTGAGCAGTGCTGCACTGCTGATGGGTATACTGCAAAAACTAAGTACAGAATATACAAACACAGTACTGTACTTTGCTGTTTCTATATTGATTAAGTTCCAAGCACTTATTAATGTTTTGGGGTCCCACTGAGCAGTGCTGCACTGCTGATGGGTATACTGCAAAAAATATTTACAGAATATACAAACACAGTACCGTACTTTGCTGTTTCTATATTGATGATTTACTGTATACAGACTGCACATATATTTTTATTTAGCTGCCATTCCCAAGAAATGAGGAATTGTGCAGGTTAAAAACACATATATAGGTACAGAGATGTAGACAAACCATAACAAAATAAAGGGACCAGAAAAAATCATTTAGAGGGAATCTTGTTATAGAGAACACTTAAAAATGGGGAGAGGACCCTATCAGACCCAAAAAAGTTTTTACACAGAGAAATTGTACAGAAAGTCAACCTGCATAATTAATGTCAATGGAATAAAGGGAGAGACAAAGTGATGGAATAGTGTTATTAAAGGGAATGCACAACTGAGTTTCCTTTTTAGAACTGAAAATCCTGAAAATTTTCTGGAATGGGTTTCCTCAGAAAAAAATCTCATTTAGTGAGCTTAGATATTTGCACATTTTCACTCTGTTATACTGCTGCTGGTCACACACACATTCTTGTGTCAACAGCAGTCATTCTTTTCACTGCCAAAGAGGATGTTTCTGCAACCCAAATGAATGATATTCATTGCAAGATTCAAATCATTTTATCACACCTTGCCCACATGAACTTGAATAAAAATGTTAGGCAAAGTAAAATTTTGCAAATAGTTTAAGATGACACCAAAATTCCTATAATCAGCAGTTGGAAATTTGACTGAATACCTAAAGTTTCAGAATAAAAATACAATCAAAACACTTAATCTGAAGACAATTTCTGGATATATCACATTGCCTATAGGCTGGTATGCAGGGTCAAAATATATTTCCAGCTTATTTGTAAATTGCATCAATTCACTAATTTTTATGCTCCATACTTTTCTGCTGCAGTCAAAGCATATTTACTGTGTGATGATAATAATGTATGAGGCTTCGCTATCAAAATAACAATGTCCTACATCCAAACCATTGTAGCACAGAATAAAAAAAGTTTGTATTAAAAAACTGATTTCCTCTCATCAATCAAATTTTGAATGCACATTAGTGAGCTGACTCAAAGTTGAGTGTTGTGGGTAAGGAACTTCTTTTTTTTACTGATATATGAGGACATAGGCTTCATCTTCATACATTTTAAAATCTAGCTATCTTCCTTTCAGAGGAAGATAAATTCCTTACATTGAAAGATGCTGGAGAAAATACATGGGATGAAAATGATGCTTTCAAAAAAGCCATTCTTTTTTCATCTGAGAATGGGTATAAATTTTTATAGCAAAAACTATGTTCTTTGCAAATTGTGAAGGAAAAGCCATAAAATGAAACAATTAATTAGCAGCACAATGTCAGGTCATGTTCATTGCAGAAGCACATCTTTATTCAAAGAAAAATAGTATGAGTTTGAAAATTGTACTTGTTAAAGAGGTGATTCACAAAAGTAAACTGTTGGGAATAATGGACCTTATGAATTCATGCAGAGTGAAAATATTGGAGTCACCAAGAAGAAAAAAACAAGTGAACATTGTTCATTAGTCTGAACTGTGAAAGTCACACATTATCTTATGAACACATGCTGGATGTGAATTAGGGTTTTGCTTTAGGACCCTGCATAAAAGGTTTATGAGGAAAAAATAAAAACATTTCCAAATTGTAGAACCTGTTGATGCAATTTCTGGTGACCTTGAATAACATATACAACATGCACTTACACCTCATCTGACACCTTGAATCACCTTCCACTCATCTGATCCACCTTTTCTGTTGAAAGGTTCCTCTGCACTTCATTGAGGTGATGAGTGACCCAGACAGAGTTCATTCAGTGAATGATAAAATGTTTTGATGGTCTCTATAAAAGATTCAGACAATCAACAGCAACAGCATGAGTCTTGCCTGAAAAATATGAATGAACAAAATATTTGTTTACCCCCAGTTTACAGCTCAGAATGTTTCCATCATTGTGGATGGGTGATTGTACAGTACTGGCAAATCCAGCCAAGATCTTGTGCTTCAAGGAAAAAAAGTGGATCCAGATAGTGAACAATGCCAGGAGTTCCAGGAAAGCACAAGCAAATGGAAGAACACCCTGTGCTGAAGCCCTGGTTCTAAAAAACACTATGGGAAAAAGAGAGGGAGAGTAATGCAAAGGGAGGGATGATTAGGGGGAGGTAAGGAACATGGGATAAGAGAGAGAGAGAGAAGGAAATATACCAGATACACACACACACCTCACACACACACACACACACACACACACNAGACATGATCAGCACATTTCTATGTAGGAAACTTTCTGTATTTGGATATCTCTTGAAGAAATTGAGCCACAGTACTGTAGTTACATTCACTGCTATTCAACATAAATTTGAAAATAAAATTACGTTGATTAATTATCAAAATGTACAGGCTAATTTTGCGCTCTTTTTTTTTAGATTTCTCCCCATCATGTCTGCACAGTATGTAAAGCAACATTGATTGTTTTCTTTGCTTCTCAAGCTCCTTGTAATGCCATAAGATGCAGCTTTCTTCTGTACATTTATTCTCTGTATCTTGAAGTTAAAAAATACTTCAATATTTCAGGGAATCTATCCATAATTTTTATGAACATGTGAAACAAATTAAATATGCTTCCAGCAAAGTCTTTGGAAAAATGAGACCCAAAATGCAGACATTCCAACATGGAACTTAGGGACAAGTTCCAAGCACTTATTAATGTTTTGGGGTCCCACTGAGCAGTGCTGCACTGCTGATGGGTATACTGCAAAAACTAAGTACAGAATATACAAACACAGTACTGTACTTTGCTGTTTCTATATTGATGATTTACTGTATACAGACTGCACATATATTTTTATTTAGCTGCCATTCCCAAGAAATGAGGAATTGTGCAGGTTAAAAACACATATATAGGTACAGAGATGTAGACAAACCATAACAAAATAAAGGGACCAGAAAAAATCATTTAGAGGGAATCTTGTTATAGAGAACACTTAAAAATGGGGAGAGGACCCTATCAGACCCAAAAAAGTTTTTACACAGAGAAATTGTACAGAAAGTCAACCTGCATAATCAATGTGAATGGAATAAAGGGAGAGACAAAGTGATGGAATAGTGTTATCCAAGGGAATGCACAACTGAGTTTCCTTTTTAGAACTGAAAATCCTGAAAATTTTCTGGAATGGGTTTCCTCAGAAAAACATCTCAATTAGAGAGCTTAGATATTTGCACATTTTCACTCTGTTATACTGCTGGTCACACACACATTCTTGTGTCAACAGCAGTCATTCTTTTTACTGCCAAACAGGATGTTTCTGCAACCCAAATGATTGATATTCATTGCAAGATTCAAATCATTTTATCACACCTTGCCCACATGAACTCGAATAAAAATGTTAGGCAAAGTAATATTTTGCAAATATTTTAAGATGACTCCAAAATTCCTTTAATCAGCAGTTGGAAATTTGACTGAATACCTAAAGTTTCAGAATAAAAATACAATCAAAACACTGAATCTGAAGACAATTTCTGGATATATCAAATTGTCTATATAGGTTGGTATGCAGGGTCAAAATATATTTCCAGCTTATTTGTAAATTGCATCAATTCACTCATTTTTATGTTCCATACTTTTCTGCTGCAGTCAAAGCATATTTACTGTGTCATGATAATAATGTATGAGGCTTCTCTATCAAAATAACAATGTCCAACATCCAAACCATTGTAGCACAGAATAAAATAAGTTTGTATGAAAAAACTGATTTCCTCTCATCAATGAACTTTTGAATGCATATTAGTGAGCTGACTCAAAGTTGAGTGGTGTGGGTAAAGAACTTGCTTTTACTAATATATGAGGACATAGGCTTCTTCTTCATACATTTCAAAATCTAGCTATATCTTCCTTTCAGAGGAAGATACTTGTAAATTCCTTTTATTGAAAGATGTTGGAGAAAATACATGGGATGAAAATAATGCTTTCAAAAAAGCCATTGTTTTTTTGCATCTGAGAGTGGGTATAATTTTTTTTTAGCCAAAACTATATACTTTGCAAATTGAGAAGGAAAAGCCATGAAATAAAATAAATTAATTAGCAGCACAATGTCAGCTCATGTTCATTGCAGAAGCACATTTTTATTCAAAGAAACTAATAGTATGAGTTTGAAATTTGTATCTGTTAAAGAGGTTATTCACAAAAGTAACCTGTTGGGATAATGAACCTTATATGAATTCATGCAGAGTAAAAATATTGTAGTCACCAAGAAGAAAAAAACAATTGAACATTGTTCATTAGTCTGAACTGTGAAAGTCACACATTCCTTGCATTATCTTATACATACATGCTGGATGTGAATTAGGGTTTTGCTTTAGGACCCTGCATAAAAGGTTTATGAGAAAACAATGAAAACATGTCCAAATCGTAGAACCTGTTGATGCAATTTCTGGTGACCTTGAATAACATATACAACATGCACTTACACCTCATCTGACACCTTGAATAACCTTCCACTCATCTGATAAACCTTTTCTGTTGAAAGGTTCCTCTGCACTTGATTGAGGTGATGAGTGACCCAGACAGAGTTCATTCAGTGAAGAATAAAATGTTTTGATGGTCTCTATAAAAGATTCAGACAAACAGCAACAGCATGAGTCTTGCCTGAAAAATATGAATGAACAAAATATTTGTTTACCCCCAGTTTACAGCTCAGAATGTTTCCATTATTGTGGATGGGTGATTGTACAGTACTGGCAAATCCAGCCAAGATCTTGTGCTTCAGGGAAAAAAGTGGATCCAGATAGTGAACAATGCCAGGAGTTCCAGGAAAGCACAAGCAAATGGAAGAACACCCTGTGCTGAAGCCCTGGTTCTAAAAAACACTATATGGGAAAAAGAGAGGGAGAGTAATGCAAAGGGAGGGATGATTAGGGGGAGGTAAGGAACATAGGATAAGAGAGAGAGAGAGAAGGAAATATACCAGATACACACACACACACACACACACACACACACGCACACACACACACACACACACACACACACACACAC
>CAJPEX010005335.1:0-16815 GCA_905338405.1 Notodromas monacha | reverse complement strand
ATCCTAGAGAAACACAAGAATTCAAAAACCTAGCAACTGCATTAGAAAAAATCAAATTAATTAAATTACCAAGAAGAGTAAGAGTACCAAATGAAACACATTCAGAACTACATGCATTTAGTGATGCTAGTGGGTCAGCAATGGGTGTAGCAATATACTATGTATCAAAATCAGATAAAGAGACAAAAATACAATTATTATGGGGAAAATCAAGACTTATTCCTAAACAAACAAGACAATCAGTAAAAGAAAACCCCAAACCAATCAAAATTAATAGATTAGAATTAACAGCAGCTTGTATTGTGGTACAACTTTTAGAAGAAATCAAAAAAGCACAAAATCTATATCGATGTGAAATATACTTTTGGACAGATTCAGAAGTTACATTAAATTGGATATTATTAGAAAGTCCAAAAAATGTATCATATATACGTAACAGGTTAGATATCATATTGTCAATATCAAATAAACAACAATGGAGACATGTACCAGGCAATTGTAACCCTGCAGATTTGGCATCAAGAGGTATAACCCCAGATAAACTAATCAAATCAAAACTGTGGTTTCAAGGACCTTCATGGTTATTAGATAAATCAGAATGGCCAGTTAAATTAAAAATGTTTTCAATACGCCTGACCTTCTTAAATACTCCAGCACAAGAATTGGAATTTCACAAAACTAAGCAAACAATACAAAATGTGTTCAAAAGAAAAACAACATGGACACAAATGATTAAAAGAATATGCGCAATGTCAAGAATCAAGACATTTTACTACTATAGATTGTATAAAAAGACAAACAATCTTAAAGTAAACGATTTATATCTCTCTTATTCATCCTTGACAGATGGTAGATGAAAAAACAGATGTGCCACCTGATCACCCTGTCAGAAAAACACTAATATACCTACCAGTACCAAAGAAAAATGAGGAATTCAATATCTTAAAATCATTTCTTATATACAAACATAGAAAATTAAAACACCCCTCAACAAATCAATTATTATCATTTCTGTCATACGATTTTTGGATACCTGGCATAAGAAATCTAGCAAAAGAAGTTAAAAGAGAATGTATAATATGCAGAAGATTTGATGCCAAACCTTTTACAGCAAAACAAGCTCCATTACCAGATAGCCACATTTGCGAAATATGAAGGAGAATTATCCGGCATAAACTTCGTAACCAGAAAAATAGAACTCCAGTGACCTAATAGAAAATAATATCAATATATTAGTATATTGACAAGACATATATCTCACAAATGAAAAGGGTTAACAAAAGAAAGACAGGTCCTAACAATTTATCACAAAAAATACACATAAGATAACTTACGGAAAGACCGGTCCAGTTCAGGAGCACAAGCCTTTACATCAGCTTTCACAGCAGGGGGGACAGAAGAACTCTTCAAAGTAGACGGAACACAAAACGTTTTTAACGGTCCAGGAGAGAAAGAACCCTTAGGAACAGCTCGAATGCGTTCATCCACAGACGCGATCTTCTGCGCAACGTTGATCAATCCTGATAAAAACACATCACAGATTGTTAAAAAAGTCAACAAAATATAAAAAATCTTACAGACCAAGAATTGGAGAGGCAGAAGTCGCAGATTTTTCAGGAACCTCCATTGCAGCATTCGAAAACCAAAACTTCTTAAGCGTCTCCAAATCACCGAAACGAAAAGTAGAACCGCCGACACGAACTTCACAGATGCCATCTGACCATAAAAAATTTTTTAAATACAAGATTTCACACAATATAGAAGAAATAAAACGTAACTTACCAAAAGTTCGATGAGTTTCTCCCTCCTTTAGAGCAATCAATAGCTCATCTCCAGAACGAGCACCCTTAAAAAAGGCTTCGCGATCACTCGAAACCACAGCTTCAAACGCTCGAGATAGTTTAGCCACAGCAATACCGTAGAGGCGTTCGGCATCACTGATTAGCTTACGACGAGAATCAATATCCGATCGAAGATCTTCCTCAGAACGAATCAGCAATAAACCACAGCTTCAAACGCTCGAGATAGTTTAGCCACAGCAATACCGTAGAGGCGTTCGGCATCACTGATTAGCTTACGACGAGAATCAATATCCGATCGAAGATCTTCCTCAGAACGAATCAGCAAGGCATGCTCTTCCTCTGCCTCAGCTAACTTAGCACGCTTACGACTGATAGAGATGCGAGCGCCGTCAACAGTCTTTTCATATAAGAAATCACTCTTAACGACGCTCATGAATTCAACCATATCAGCAAGGCATGCTCTTCCTCTGCCTCAGCTAACTTAGCACGCTTACGACTGATGGAGATGCGAGCGCCGTCAACAGTCTTTTCATATAAGAAATCACTCTTAACGACGCTCATGAATTCAACCAGACGACGCCAGGTCTCGAGATCCGCTCCTTCCAAAGATTGAATAAAATCCGCGGCGATCGGCGGAAAACGAACAGTTCGTTCCTCCAGAACCGGAATTGGCGGATCGCTTGAAATTGCCAAGCCACCTAGTAACACATTCATATCTGAAACCAATTCGAAAGCATTCAAAAACTGAAAAAAAAAAAGAGGAACAAATCTAACAGGTTGAAATTACACCAAAAGAGAAGAGCGAAAAACCAATGGTTGAAAATACACCAATTCAAAAAAAAGAAAAATACTGGTTGAAATTACACCAAAAAAGAAAAACGGAAAGAAGTTTCTAAAAATATCATCAATAAAAAACATTAATAAAATATGGAAGAAGAACCAACCTTCAACAACCATCTCCGAAGCCTCCTCGTTCATCCAAGAATCATCAGAAGAAGCAGACGGAATGTTGCCGAGATCTCCACCCTCAGCCATCAAGGAACAATCGACGTTGAAAAACTTCGCGAAAAGACGAACTTTTGGAAACTTGTTTTGAATCTCGCGGAATTTCAAAGTTGACTTTCGTCGCGAATATATTTGAAAATGTCTTTATCTTCGAAGAATTCGCGAATGCAAAAACCTGTATGTTAAAAAATCATATATATCAATACAAATTGTTAAACACTTTGAAAGTCGAAACTGATCACTTCGAACTTCAAAGAGAGAAGGGACCCTCTCAGCATCACTCATTCTTCCAAAATGGAAAACCCATAAAAACCCGCCATTCCCATAGACGATTGACTGTCATGGCCGATAAGAGCCACGATGCCTTGTCAAAGAGCACGTTAGGCCAAACGGGCTCGTTGACAAGGCAGGGGGGATTATGTTGGGGACTCGTTTATAAATATTAATAAATAATTAAATTAATATCCCGGACGCGGCGGGAACAGAAATTAATCGGGTGGAAAACCACCCAAGAGGAAAAACCGCGAAAGGAAAGGCCAACGAACTTTTACCCCCTCCACAAAAAATGAAATCTGGCGCCAAGACGTCTTCGACTCGACTTTGTCGAGCCAATCAGACGCCTTGGCGCCAACCCCCGTCCTTGATCCACATCCTGGATTGCGAAAGGAAAGGCCAACGAACTTTTACCCCCTCCACAAAAAATGAAATCTGGCGCCAAGACGTCTTCGACTCGACTTTGTCGGGCCAATCAGACGCCTTGGCGCCAACCCCCGTCCTTGATCCACATCCTGGATCAAGGAAAAATCTAGAACATATCAAAAAATTAATAAATACCCAATTTCAACAGCTCATCACTACCAGTTGTCGAGAGTCGATGAAAAGATTAATAAAAAAGGAAGACCAAAAAATATCCGAAATATCAATAATCAAGAAATTGATAAAAATAATGACATACCAACTCCATCAACAATATCAGCGCGATGTAATTCTGAACCGTGCTCTGATTTGTCGAGCCAATCAGACGCCTTGGCGCCAACCCCCGTCCTTGATCCACATCCTGGATCAAGGAAAAATCTAGAACATATCAAAAAATTAATAAATACCCAATTTCAACAGCTCACCACCACCAGTTGTCGAGAGTCGTTGCTTGAAGCATCTTCACGCGAAAAGAGTTTTGCTGAGAGGAAAATCTGTTGTCTAAATTTCGAACTTTGTCTTGTGTTTTTGGGACTTGTAGAAATTCGAAAATATATTAAAACCTTTTCTTTTGGAATCTGACCGGAGATTCCCTGCCTTGTCCCGGGCGGATTCCGCATTTTTATTTCTTTCCTTAAACCTCTCCTAAAAATTCTTTATTCAACTTTCATTTTAATTTGTGTTGAGATTATTCTTCTCATTAGAATCCTCAACACTCATGAAGAATAAAAATCAATTCAATTTTACAAAATGGACCTTGAAAAAATACGAAATTAATCCTCTGAAGCCGAATTTTCGCAAAATCCCATCCTTCATTTCCTTTTTTTTAACGTTGTCCCTTTGCCTAATTATTAACATTAACTTTATATTTGAGTGTGCTATTACTCTCCTTGAAAGGTGCAAAACGTACGTTTATAAAACGTTATTTAGCAGTTATAAAATATAAGTGATTTTCCAGAGGGGCTCAGATCCTCCAACGAGTCTGAATCCTTCTCCTCTTCGAAAGTTTACAACTTATTAAAAGCCCCACGAAACCTCACTCAGTAATAACATCGCGTAATGACCTTTCAACCCCCAGCTAGAGATTCTTCCTTTTGAATATAAAGAGGGAGGGAAAAAAACATAAGGATAAAAGATCCCAACTGTTGTGGAATATGATGAATGGATTTATTATTCTGATTAAACATCGCGGGCTCAGTCATGGGATTCGTGTCGCAATCCAATTTTGGCAGCGCCTGAGGGCAGATAAGTAGGCATGTGTTTGCAAAAGAGAAACACGCCAAAAAAAAAGAAGAGAGAGAGAGACTCGGAACAAAACAAAGGAAAAAAAGGGATAGATGCCTTTTTCCTTCCGGATGTTTTCCTTTCCCATCAGCAACGTTTACCAACATACAGAACTTGGTTGTCGCCTTGACTGAATACCAATGACGCTTTTTCTTTGGCTTTCTGCCGTTTTATTTTTATCCTTCCAAGTTGCGCTGAGCAAAAATAAGGCCCTTTCTTTTGCGGATAAAGGAAAGTTTGTTGACACAGAAACAACTGCAAACTTCCCTACATAAATTTGCAGAGCCATAACCATAGCAGGAAAATGCCGGTAATGAAGCAACAAAAGGAAATACGTTACAAAGGTGATTACTCGTTTGAGTCGTACTACCTATAGGTAGTCGAAAATAGCGAAGGAAGTTCGTGACATCAGGGAAGTAGTCGTTTTATGAGAAGCGATATAAAAAGATGTAACCGTGTATGCTCTAAAAATTCGAGACAAAAAAAGTCTTCTCGCAAAAAAAAAATAATAATAATAGCAGCTCCTTAGCCAGGAGTTTCTTCGTAATAAATTTTTTCCATGACTCGGAATAATTTGCAAACTTCCTCCATGAATATACAGAGCAATTAACACATTAGGAAAATGCTCTTATTTTTGCAACAGAAGCAAATATGCAAAAGATCATCATTAGCGAACTCAGTACGATGGATATCATCAGCTCATGAATTTTCTTTAGGCTTCTTTGCCAATTATTCAGCAAATTTACTACTGAAAGTATTTCCAAGCACGAACACTGAATAAAGTACAGTATTTCCATCGAAAAATCAGCGAACAGAAAGTGGAACTCTTCAAAGCGCCTGAAACTTAAAGATACCGTAGTTTTCATCGGAAAACAGTATTTCCAAGTACACGAATTGAAATCCAATGACCATGAAAATCCAAATTTCTAGGAAAACCCAGGGAAAAAAAACAGAAGAAAATGGTTGATTCCTTCAAGGCCATGTAACAAAAAATACATAAACTCCCACCTTTTCCCCCCCAAAGAAGATACATTAAGTAAAGGGAATCGGGACGTAACACGAAAACACGCGACACTCGAATTGATTTTCTTCACAAGACCAACAGCAGCGAACAAAAAAGGAAAGAATTGCAACACACACACACACAATATACCCAATTTCAACAGCTCATCACTACCAGTTGTCGAGAGTCGTTGCTTGAAGCATCTTCACGCGAAAAGAGTTTTGCTGAGAGGAAAATCTGTTGTCTAAATTTCGAACTTTGTCTTGTGTTTTTTGGGACTTGTAGAAATTCGAAAATATATTAAACCCTTTTCTTTTGGAATCTGACCGGAGATTCCCTGCCTTGTCCCGGGCGGATTCCGCATTTTTATTCCTCTCTAAAACCTCACCTAAATCTTTATTTCTTCTAATTTAAATTTGTGTTGAGATCTTTTAGAATCCTCAACATATATCCACTGAATGTGTCTGACAACTGTCACAATTATCTTATAATCTAAATCCGCTAATTTTCTCGCTTTATATATATACAGTACTGGCACAACCAAGGATAAAATACCAAAAAAGGTTAAGATCAGCGTTTCTCGTCTTGATTTCGTGCGAGGAACTGTTCCGCAAACTGGAGGACCACTCGGTTATTCGACCAGCAGGCACCGGCATTGATTCGCGGACAAATGGTAGAAAACCGCGAAGAATATTTCCGGAACCCGATTGAAAGAACCCATTGTGTTTGGCCCGGGACGCGAATAAACGCCCGACACCTGCAGTCGACATACATTCGAATCCCGGAAAAGAGTCCCTGCAGTTTCAGTATATAGCAGCAGTGTGGCACCACCAACACCACCAGCAGCGTTAGAAAAAAGGAAGCCCGTATACACACGCAACATATATAAGTATATATATATAAAAGTGAGGATATATATATATAGAGTATATGAAATTCCTCCGAGGAAACAACAGTGGAGACGTGGACAAAAGAGTGGCAACCCACAACTGCTGCATGCAGGCCCGGCCATCACTCAGGAAAATTGCGGCGCTCGCCCGCGGCGGATAAAGAATATAGGAAAAGCGGGGCTCTTTGCAGCCCCTCCACGAAGTGAAGCCCCTTCTTTTCCTTATTCCGATCTCGAGGAATATGAGTCCATCGAGGTTCTTTCCAAACCCCTCCGAAATTTAGCGAATTTCCGTCTAAATTGTGAACCATTCGGACTTCCCTTGATTGAGGTGTGTGTGTGTCAAAAATGGTATCTGCTCAATTGCTGGGGAACCACATACGCGCAAAAAAATATTGAACTTAAATTAAAAAAAAAAAAATTACGAAAGCCTAGCATCAGATAAAAGAACCACTTCTCAATGATGACCACCTCACGAAGAATAACCACTTTTCAAGGAAACCCATGCAACCTCAGAGAACAAAGTTTGCGATTGAACTTTTGGCCTGTTCAAGTGTGCATCAAACTTTTGGCATGTTAAAGTGTGCCATATTATTTTGAATATAAGGAAGAGTTCTGTTGAGTTGTTGCGTTTACAGAAAATTGTCTTGTGTGTTAAAATATTTGTTGGGACAATTTCGAAATACATTTAGAAAGAATTTTAAATAGGAAATTTACCAGGATTCCTGGCCTAGTCCCAGGCTGAATTCTGTTTTTCATTTCAAAAATTCCAACTTTACTTTATTCTTCAACCTTTTGATTGGCCAGCAAATTAACTTAAAATTTATGTTAGGCTAAGTTATTCCCTAACATCAATTCAACCTGAATAAGTCTTGGGTTCAAGAATTCACATTATTGGGAGAAGGATTCTTGGATCCTCATGGTTAGTTAGCTATTTTTTGTCTGCTGAGAAGCTTCTCCACGATGTGAAGCCCCTTCTTATCCTTATTCATATCTCGAAGAAGTTGAGTCCATCGAGGTTGTTTTCAAACCCCCCTTCCCCCGAAATTTCGCGAATTTCCCTCTAAATTGTGAACAATTTCAGCCATCCCTGCTCGAAAAGTTTTGGAAAATTCGATCTGCTCATACTTAGCCTGAAGTTATATAGGCTCGCAACAATGTCCTAGAAAATTCACGTTGTATGAAAAAACAGTCTTCAATATTCCAGTTGAACCTCGATGATTCGAACCTCCATAAGTCAAATACCTCCCCTTGTCGTTTTTTTCAAGTCCCTCTCTGAATTCCCTTAGAAACAATTCATTTAAAACATCTCAAATTCGAAAGCTTTCCTTTTTGAACCTCTGTAACTCAATTTTTTTCTGGAGGCCTTTTGGCTTTTTTTAGGCACAGGAAAGAGAAAAGCAATAAAAATGTCACTTGATGTGTTTGAAAGGAAGTGAAGGACTAAGCTGGTAAATAAACCCTTGCCTCCATGTTCAGCCTCCTGTCAACTCATCTAATAGGCAATTTAAGGCCCCAAATATCACCAATTACAATTTCCTGCAATTCTTCTTACTTTCCCCCAACACAAATGCTTGTTTCCCTGACTCGAATTTTTTTTGCTGGTCCTTCGGAGGTTCACTGAAAGAGGTACGACTGCTGTAATAGTCAATTTACCTAATTTTTGTTATTGAGAAGATCTTGTAACACGAACTGGACTTGCATTTTCGTTGAACCCAGGAAATGAGGTAGTGAACCAGATAACCATCATCACACAGGTTTGCTGTCGATCAATCACAAAGACTTCCGAATAATTTCAAGAACTTGAAAGAAACCCCATTTTTCCCAGGTTCGGGATTGCCTTTTCCCTTCAGTGAATTAAAAAAGAGAACCGCAAAGAATTAATGATGAACACCTGGTCTCCATTACTTTCTTTCATCCTCTACAACCGAAGGAAACACAACTTTGAAATTCCGAAAAAGCACATTCTTGCGTTCGGTCGCACGAACGAAATTGACAATCGCAGCTGCCTTCAATATGATTCATGTTTTGCAATCACACCGCGATTAAGTATAGGGTAAATATATTATCTCCCCGTGTGGCCCGAAAATGCACGAAAACTATGGGAAGAGCCACGACGTGAGGGCGGAAATGAACGGCTGCTGTTGCTGCCAGTGGCGAAGGAAGCCGGGGATTTGCGCTTGAATAGCCCGGTCCAAATGCAGCCCGACATTCGCACGCATTATTTATCTTCCTTTATGGTTCAGGAATGGCGAGACTACAAGTTTGTCTGGAACCCTGACGAGTACGGCGGCGTGACCGAGTTGTACGTGCCATCCGAGCACATCTGGCTTCCCGACATCGTCGTCTACAACAAGTGAGTTTTCAGTAACTGTGTCTTGTAAAACGCGAAAAAGAGCCTGTGTTTCCCCTGACGAGTAGAAGGTTATATTCTGGAATTGTGGTCTGATTCGCGTATTTCTCAACCCAAGGTATTTTATAACAGTGTTTCCCAACCCGGCGCCGGTCCGCAGAAACGTTTTGCTGGTCCGCGGGAACATTTCTTCCAGATAATAAATTGATCAAAGGTTGTATTTAAGTCTGTTATCCCAATTTAAAAATTTTGAAAGACAATGGCAGTTGACATCATCTCATGAAAAATAAAAGTTGACTTTTCTCCTGATAATATTTCAGACATTTTTACTCGCTGAAATATATTATTTCAAGTTTTCAATCTGAGAAACCTTCCTTGAAGCCCATCAAATAAAAAGACATCCCACTACATATAACTACTTGACTTGATTTTTGCAATGAAAGTTTCGTTCTGAGGACTATATGGCAGGTATTCGAAAATTTTTTGCTTGGTCGTCGAAAATTGTATGGAGCATTGCCGGTCCAAAGAAATTTTTTTAATATGTCGGTCCACGAAAGATTTCGACGGTCCGTGTGCTCAAAAAGGTTGGGGAAGACTGTCATAGAAGGTACGCGAGATATTCTCAACAAAAAACGTAGGCTTTTCTAGGAGTGTTTAAATTTACCTCTCATAATAAGCTTTAAAAAAAACGTGGATGGGATACAGTGACAGGGTCACGAAGCAGTTCTACTAGGGCAAGAATTTAAAATTTTGGGCAATGATGGAGTTATGCGAGGTAATCCGAAACCCGATTAAGTGGAGATCTAAGGAAAGCGTTCGTATTACCTTCAATATTTTGACAGTAAAAACGAAAAATATCTGATTTGTGTAGGAGCGTAGTTAATTCAAAGGGGTCGGTAAAAATCACGGTCATGTCTTGAACATTTTAAAAATTGGAGAAAGGTTTAAAAGTCCGGTTTCCCGCCCACGAAATGCATTTTCCCCCGCGAGTCGCAGTTTTTTCAGCTCAAAATCCCGATATACAGGATATACTATACTTTTATGATACATGAATCCAACATTATGTCTAAACGCGAATGTCAGCGCAATAAATTATCTTTGTCCTTATTCTGTTGTCGTAGGGCAAATATCTGAGAACTACTTAACCAATGAAATAAAGCATGGCTGGAAATCTTGTATCATCATCTCTCGGAAAGTAATGAACCAAGCACCTTCACAGTGATGCTGAAAATGTTTATTATTGTCCTTAGTCTTGCCTCATGCCTTTGTTCACCATTGGGGAAGAGATAGGGACTCAGTTTTCAGGGAAGGTGCAAAAAAAAAAAAAAGTTGAATGACCTTTGCCGTCGGGAAATGACGCATCGAGGCTTCCGATGGTAGAAGATAACCGATATGACATCCCAGAAGACAATGTTGAATGTTCTTGATGACATCGACCAGCAGAAGAATGCGGGAAAAACGCGAAGTCTCATTTTTTTTCTTGGAAAAAGTCATTTTAAATGCGAGTTTTGGAAATCAAGTTGAGGTTGAAAACGTGCTCACTTGCTGGTTGTTTCTATATTGTTTGTTACAAATAAATCCCTGAAAACATCTCCCTCCTTTCAAGTCTGGCAAAAAGTTGACCTTTAGCCTTACTCGACTTTAATTTTTATAATTTGGCAAAACATCAAAAGCCAACAAATATGAAATTCGTTTGCATTTTTTTTCCAGCTCGAACAATGACACTTTTAGGCATGAGGATTTTCATCTAAAACTTTAATTTATTTCTAGGTATCAGATTCGATAGCATGCGTGAGTTCTGCTTATTTTTCATGCTGGAAAATGTTTACGTAATACACTGAATATTTGAAAGTTCATTTGATGCCTTCGGGAAAGGTAAGTAAATTTCCAGTTAGAAATGCGCTGAAGCTTATTTTCTGTGTTATTTTAAGAACAAAAGGTTGTAAATAACATTGGTGCCTTGACCTATGAACGCAATTTTTCCCGATTTGATCGTCTTGTTTTGATTTAATAATTTTTACCTACTTTCCCGTTACGGTGCAATTAATTTTTTTTTGGACCAAAATGAAGAAGCAGTGATGAAAGGAACAAAAATTGCATCAAGAACAGGGCAAAACATTTTCTGCATTGGCTTTCTTTCCGGCTCATGAAAAAAGCCCAGGATTATATCAACGAATATTATCACGAAACCCACTGCATTCAGTAACCTTGCGGGAAAAGTTTTTACCTCGAACCCGTTGAACTGAAATAATTTAAAAAGTTTTATGGGTGCAGTCGCGGGTCCGTTTACTGCTTCGACCCCGCCAGTTGGGTTCCTTTTCCTTGGGGACCTATGTATTATTGCGGATCCCGCTGCTGCTGTGCTGGGTAACGCCACGAAAGGTCATCCCAGGTGGAATCCCAAGTTGAATTTCTTCTTTCTGCATAATACAGTGCTGATGGCGAGTACATCATCACGACCATGACCAAGGCCATCCTGTACTACGACGGACGCGTGAGCTGGTCCCCTCCAGCCATCTTCAAGACCTACTGCGAGATAAACGTCCGTTACTTCCCGTTCGACAAGCAAGAGTGCTTCATGAAGTTCGGCTCGTGGACTTACGACGGGTTCCAGGTTTGTCTCGTTCCGAACCCGCGGCCCCGGGCCCCCCAATTTCCGGATGCCCCCCCAGTGGAGCCAGTGTCGGCTCGCGCCTCCCCGAGATGATCCCGCTCCTCTGATGAATACGGCGCCCGTCACGCCTCGTCTGACTCCATTAATCTGCCTCTGGAAGCCTGACGTGATTAATCCTAACGCACATGTGCAGAATTTCTCATAACTCATTTACTTCAATTTGCATCAGGCCCGGGTGATTGTAGTCGTTCGAGCGCTCTGATCCCGCTTATTCGGGTTCTGACTCGGATATGAACGAGTCTGGGCACGATTCATAACCCCCGGGAGTCGAGCGTCACTCGTTTCCTGCCAATTTGGAGGTTTTTTTTTTTTCTTTCAAACTTTGTACAGTTGGACCTTGTTCTAAATGATTCGAGCCTCTCTACGTCAAAGTTGTGTTCTGTCCGTGTTTGAGTACCAATAACCGCTCTTCAGCAAAGTCAGGACATTTTTGAAACATTCCATGCCCATGAGCACTGAGAAAAAAATTCCTTATCTTTGATTCAAAGCATAAATTATAGAAAGAGTCTAATATTTTTTTCCTGCTTGGGCAGAAAATTTTGATTGAAAAGTACGAATCCTCACATTCATAATATGTGATAAATATTGGAGTTTTTTGAAAAAAAAATTATTTACTCTTCCCAGATTTTTCCTGGCATGGGCCTTTTCAACCCAGTGGCATTTCATTGACCTTTTTTTGTGTGCAGGAAAAATCCCAACTTTGCGGCAGGATGGAAATGAACCTGCCACTGCTCGAGTGTTAGGAGCAGTACAATAGAGCCCTTCTTAACTGGGAGGCTTTCCCCTTCAAACTTGTGTAACTCAAATTTTAAAAGGATTTTGGACTATCATTTTGGGGACTTAGGGAAGGAAACATGCAATACAAGGGTAACTTCATATTTTTTTCAAAGAAAGTGAGTGACTAATTTTTACTCTTTCTCTGCAAGGAATGGTGTAAATTTCCAAACTTGCAATCAATCATAAGGGCATTCCTCATTCCATTGAAACTTGCTTTTTGGCACCCACTTTGACCAGTATAGAGTCTGACCTATGTGCGTTTGATGTGGACCACCAAACATCTGTGTCAGGGAGGTTTTGAGTTAGCAAAGCAAGCATTTTTGCTGAGGAATAGGAAAAATTACAGGAAATTATACCGTTTTTACTTGAGTACTGTACCATGCACCCTTGAGTAAGACCCGCACAGGGGTTTTTCAGTTGAAATTTTGGCTAAAATCTTATATCCAAGTAAGACGGGCACCCCAATTTTTAGTGAATCTAAAACCACAAAATTTTGAAAATAAATTCAAAAAATTTGACTTTTAGCCATGAATCAAACAAAAATTGGATCAATTTTCAACTTTTTCAGTACAAAAAAGTTTTCTTGTTACATTTGTTTCAAATTTCTCCATTATAATTAAGTATAATGCACATATAACTTCCTAAAACTTATTGAAAAATTTTCACCCGCTTATGACATGCACCCCTTTCTTTCTTCTGAAATTTGAGAAAAAAGGTGCATGTGGTACTTGAGTAAATACATTAATTGGTGATATTCTTGGCATTAGATTGCTCTTTAAATGCATGGACAGGACGCTAAACTTGAAGCCAAGGGTTTATTTGCCAAATTAGTCTTTCACATCCTTTCAAAACACGTTGTTCCATTTTTATTGCTGTTCTAATGTCAAAAGGTCTCCAGAAAATTAGAGTTATGAAGGTTTGAGAGTGGAAAGCCTTTGAGCTACAGAAGTTTTCAATGCCTTTTTTCAAAAATGATTTCAGACAGGGACTTGAAAAAAAAAACATTTGACAAGGCGAGCTATTTGACTTTAGGAGGCTTGAGTTATTATTGAGGTTCAACTTGTATCTTGTGAGCTTGCGTCCAAAATCCGAGAAATCATTGCCAAATGGTTCATCCCCATCTTGCACAACTGTGGGAATTCCAGAAATGCTGGCACACATGCGTACATGCGAGCACATGTTCCGCACCCTTGAAAAACTAAAGAATTGAAAGTCATCACTGATGTTTCGCTTGGCAGGTGGACCTGAAACACATGAACTTCCTTAGTAATGAGGAATAGTTCGTTCCGCATGGGGAAATTAACCGAGAGAGCCTCGCGAGACTCATTCTTGAGCGAGGTTGACAAAACCCGCATGGCGTGTCAGTCCCGCACAGATGTCGCTAACCTCCAAATGCATGGGTTCCTCTCACCTCGACGACATCCGACCATAACCCCAAGTCCATTACATTCAGGTATCAACATGCACATGTCCCTTCCATCTGCATACCCGAGGGGTCTAGTATTATGCTCTTTGAATATGAATTTAAACGATGTGATATTACGTTAAAACAATTATTTTTCAACACTGACAAAAAAAATTGACGCAAGAAAAAAAAATCAGCCCTGTTGAACATAATTTTCAGAAGGTTAAAAAAAGTCACACTGGCAGCTTTCTGCTCTTCACTGAAAACATGAGGCGCCCATCTCGCACATTTTTTTGGCGAAGCCCAATTTTTCCTTCAAAAGCCTTGTAATTGACATGCATGAACTCCAAGGGCTGACGCTATTAAGGGATTATTAATTCCGCCATTTTCCTTGAGGGCTGATGTTAGGGAAAAATTAGTGGAATTCCTCAGAAAGATCTGGAGGTAACCCGTCTTTGGAAATTTAATGCCATGTCAATTTTAAGAATTCTGAAGGAGAAGCAGGGCTACACAAAAAAATCTATGAGATAGGTGCACCATCCTTTCGGGTAAAGAGCAAAGCAAAACGCTGCCTGGGTGACTTTTGCAACAATTTTTCTAGAAAATATGCCAAACATGCAGGGTTGAACATGTCCTTCAAATTTCGGGTTACCAATATAATTTGATTTTTTTTCTGCATTCCAACCTGGACAATTTCGACTGTTGGGCTTTGTTTATAAGGCGGAAAACGCAAGATTTTCGCAAGTTCCCTGAAAATATGCATGTTCAAAAAAATCAATAAAAATATATTACTTGTTGAAATATTACTATCGCAGAACCATTTTAAAAAAATGGGACCTTCAATATTTGTGGGTGTAGGGTATTCATAGGGAATTATCTGGTTAATAGTGTTTTCTTTTAAATTTTCCGATGGTGAACCCATGCATAGCGTGAAGGATTTCACTAACGATGTCACTTTCAAAGAAAGTTCGTCATTTGCTTTGAAGAAATATAGAGAGAAAGCAGACACGAATAACACCGGGGTATTTTTAGGAGATAAGGGCTGAGAAATCCTCGACTGAACCTAATCCTCGTCAAATCATATGTAAAAGGATTTTTTCCGAATTATGTGAAAAACAGTTATTTTGTTTAGGGAGGACCACGTACATTTTTAAAATTCTGCAGATAGTCCTCTTAATCGTCCTGAGTCTCAATGGAAGAACATTCGGTTACTTGTGTTGGTTAATGCAGTAAGCTACAAATAATATCTTACTTTAGGGATTTCCTTTGTTGAATTACTCATCCTGATTCGATCGGATTTCTATACCTTTTCTTTGCAGATATTTACTTCAACATCACTTTGCGAAGAAAGACGCTTTTCTACACCGTCAACCTGATTATCCCGAGTGTGGGATTGAGTTATTTGAGTATCCTAGTATTTTACTTACCGGCGGATTCCGGTGAGAAAGTCGTGCTGGTGATTTCCGTGCTCCTGTCACAAACGATGTTCTTCCTGCTCATAAGGTACGAAGTTTCCTTTCATCTTATCCCTCGTCTGAAAGCATGGTATTTGAAGCAAAAGTAATTTTTAGAAATTGTTTGATCACATTGGAACGCGAGACTCGATTCAGCTTCAGTCAATATAAATCAAGTTGCAGCACAATTCCGAAAGAACCTTTTTAAAAATGAGAGCCTCACACATTTTCACGATTGTGGCTTTTTCTTTCTCGTGATGCGATTCCGAATAAATTCCAGGCCGAAGGTTCTCAATAATCGGTGCTCCAAAGCATGTTAAATATAATAATGAAATTAAATCAGTTTAAATCAAATAAGAAGTAATTTCAATGAGAATAGGCAAGAATTCGCGCGTCAATAATTGCCATCTTCAGTATTGTGGGAATTTTGTAGCCCAAATAAAAATGCTCAATTTTAAAGACGTATGAGGTTGTCCTAAGGGGCTCCGTAGTCGACAACAGTACTTTATTTCGCATTTCGTTTTCTGTCAATTGCATTTATTGCAACAAAAAAAGAGTTTAGGGGGTCAACGATCTATGAGAAAACTCTGCTATAAGCTATACATATGTATATATACAGTATATATGGTATACGCTATCTATCGTTCACATCGTCATGCTTTCATTGACTTTCGTTCGACAGTGAAATCATCCCGCCGACGTCGTTGTCAGTTCCGTTACTGGGACGATACTTGCTTTTTACTATGTTCATGGTGGGGGCGTCTGTGCTGCTCACGATTCTGGTGCTCAATATTCACTACCGCAAGCCGTCGACGCACCGAATGGCTCCGTGGGTTCGCCAGTTCTTCATCCACATGTTCCCCAAGGTGAGGTATTTTTCAGGCTTTCGAAAACGATTCCACAACGATCAGAGGTTACTCAAACGGAAACGCGCGAACATTTAAAATCATGAATCTTAGATTTTCTTGGTTTCCTCGATTTTTTTTTTTAATCTACTCGCCCTAAAAATCTTTCTCGCGCTGATGCGATTCCCGTAGTCCGTGCGAAAGCGCACGCCCAACAACGAATCATTGGAGCGACATCTTGACGAGTGCAACAATGAAGAAAAAGTAGTTGATGCTGGTGCAGGAAAGGAACGAAAACCAAGCATGCATCAGCGAGAGTTCTCCGCAGTCAAGATTATTTATATTGAATCTAGATGGAAAGCATGTGATTTCAAGATCGTGGATACTGTTTTGAATTTTCAATTTTTGTACCTGATCATTTCTCCGATTCTTTAATTCTGGCCATTAAAAAGATATACCAGCTTGAGCTAGGATTCTAGCCTCCCCTGTAAAAAAAAAAAAATCTGTCACATTTCAGATTGGAAATTTCTACCTGGAAAATCTATTACGCATTCCTCAAAAAATGTTTGTTATCCCGGAATTGGAAAGTTTTTAAAATTAAATTGTTTCGAAAATGTCCTCTATGGGT